>VZTF01009642.1:3874606-3946369 GCA_013397755.1 Cnemophilus loriae | reverse complement strand
CCGGCCAGCCCGGTACCCTGGGGCGCTCGGCTCTCCGGCGGCGTCACGGACACCCTGTGACCCATCATCACGGCTGGATGTGGAACAACACGGGGCACACACAACCTGTTGGTTCTGGACACTTGCTGCTTTCCTTCTTGTTTGGCACTTTCTTCTCGTCCTCTTCTGATTTCGATGGGGATGTTGTGAGGGTTTAGATTCTGAAATACTGATGATCATGGAATCATTGAGTCATAGAATCATCAAAGTTGGAAGAGACCTTTAAGACCAACAAGTCCAACCATCAACCCAGCACTCTCACCCCTAGACCACAGGGAAAAATATTTTCTGACATGTAACCTCAACCTCAACTGCCTCATCTTGAGGCCACTGTCCTCTAGGCCTCTCACTGCAGGCACAGTAGAAGACACTGATCCTCACCTCACTACAACCTCCTGTCAGGTAGTTGTAGAGAGGGATGAGGTCCCCCCTAAATCTCCTCTAGACTCAGGAAACCCAGCTCCCTCAGTCATTCCTTGTAAGATATGTTTTCTAAGACACTTTTTGAGATGCTTTCCCCCTAGCAATATTAACTCTATACCTTTCTGTACATGCCTTAACAGACAGACTTTAATTGTACAGCTCTACACTGTGTTTCCCACTGCAGCTTTCCCTGGATCAGGCAAATGCCACTCTTTGTTCAGTAGATAAGTCTGGAACATCAGTGAATAATGCCAGCTTTTATTGTGGCCCTGTTTTGATACCGGCTGCACAAGATAACAAATGATGAGCCAGATAAAAACTTCCAAGAAAAAGAAGTTGATGTGACTGGGAGAACTAGGTTTGGCCTCTGCTTTGCTATGGAATTAGTATTTAATTATGGGTCAGTCAATAAATCAAACAACACCACAAGTGATCCTCATTTGTTTGTTAATCATTGCACATGACTGCTCTGGGATAGAAATCAGTTCAGGCATCTGAAAACTCAAATGCCTCACATTAGAGAAACTCATGCATGAGACATCTATTAACAGGTGCTTTTGGAAACAACCCTTCTAATCTTTCCCCAGTGTCAAATGAGGATGACTATGCTCTTCTTCCTCGGGATGTCGCAAAGATAAATCATTATAAAACACACTTAAGGAAGTACTTCAGTATATAGTGGACAGTAAACCTCCAGAACTTGCAAGAGCCTGCAAGGCAGATGGTATCAACAGTTTCAAAAAGGGATTAGGTACACTCTCAAGGAAAAGGCCCATAAATGTACTCCCTAACATCATGGACACAACAGCTGTGGAGGCTGCGGGTAAAGGGCTGCAGAAAATGCCTGGGCTCATGCCCTTCCCCCTAAACAGCAACACCACTGGGAGCAAGTGGACAAGTGGGCTGACCCCAGAGGGCATTTCTGTTTGTAAAGCTGTGAAGGAAAGTCCAGAAACTGACAGAAGCTGAAGCAGTACCTGCCCTCTTGATACCATACATTAAAAAACACACAGTGGTTAGTTTGCACAATTACATGTATCAGGAGACAAGTCTATGTGCACAAACCCACCTGGTTTTTCCTAGCTGTGACCAAAGACTGAGGCTGACTTGTTACTTATTTTTCCCCACTGTCATTTAAAGCTTCGTAAAACATATTCATTATGTCATTTCAGCCATGTGAAACTTCACAAGGATAGACTCAGCCCCACCTTTCAGACAAACAGAAGCTTCTGAGAAAAAGTGAGCTCTTTTTGTGATTTGAAAACTTAGAAAGTTGCTTTTGCTACTAGGAGAAGCTATAAAAGGTAGATTCAGTGTTTTCCTCCTTCACATTACTACTCTTACTGAGTTTGAGATATTTATCTCAAACTCAGAGAGCCATGCAGTTTAGAAGCATCAATAAGTGTCAGTTTATTGAGCAGGATAAACAGTGGGGCTGCAGTGAAATACATACTAGCTAATTTCATTAATAAACTACAGGTTTTGGTTTCTTATTCTTCACTCAGCTGATCACAACAACCTAGGCTGAGGTTTAAGGACAATAAAAACACTCTGTACAAACGACCAGAGCACTTCCAGTCCTGCAGCACAGCTGCTCTTTAGAGAAAGAGATGCTTCCACGAAAGCAGAACTCCAAGTTCCTTCCTCCACTATCCCCTAAGACCCTGAGCTTGGAAACAGCCACACTTTCTCAGGCACTGCTTGTTCCTTTACTGCCAACTGTTTACCTTGCAAAGAGAAAGTGTCTTTCTGTAATTAGAGAGGTTTTAGGAACTTTAAACAACTACACAAATAATATAAAATGTCACTAAACTTTAGCTCACCCTACTTAAAATTTTAAAAGATGAACAAAAGAGAAAGAGTAGAGGTGAAAAATTACTTTTATCACATTAGGTTACACAGAGAGGTGTTCTCAAACCAAATACTGTGCTGATGAGACCAAGATAAATCAATAGCCTTTCAGACCACTGTTAATTCTGTTTATCATGGATACTAGTTACTCTTTAAAAAATAACCTTTAAAATAATAATTGTTTTCTCTGATTTTCTGAAGTGCCAGAGGAAATACTGAATCACCAATCAAGAAGACAACTTAAGACTTATCAATTTCCTCCTGGGGAAAGTATGACCTTGACTGCAGCAGGCTGCTTCCAAGCACCAGACATCTGAGCTACTTGAAGCCAACCTGATTTCCAGTTACAGGGGAATTCCACAATCTCTTTCACCTTATATTTACAGGACAGTCACTAAGGTAATGACCCAAGCCTATTGTTCTGACCTGTGACAATCTTCTCTCCTTATTTAACTTGATTAGGTATCACCACTATGCTTATTAACACTATGATAAAAGTGTATCTTGTAGCTGATTATGACACAGAGATTTTACAGAAACTGCAGAGATTTGAAAATGTATTAGTACTAAATTTGCTGTCTCTCAAGCTGGCCATGGTAACTAAGGCAACCCATTTTAAAGGTGGGGAGTTATGAAAAACTGCCAACGCTTTTTAACTACAGAGAACACGCAAAGGAATTAACCTGAAGAATCAACTGAAATGCATACCAACAAGCTATCAAAGGGTTTACTGAAGATGACTTTCTAACTTTCTTGTGGCTTCAGGGTGTGTGACCATTGTGAAATTCCCTCTTTAATGTTAGCAAATGTTAGAGGTGCAGTATGTCTTTTTTCTGAGCCTGCACAGCAAAATATAAAACACTTATGTAAGGCTAAAACCTTACATTCTGTGTTAACAGAATGACTTCTGTATCAAGACCTGATTAAAGCTGTTGCCCCTTTGGCACTCCCAGTCACTTGGCAAAGCATTATTGTTTAGCTTCCTCTGGTTTCATACTCTCCATCCATGCACTGTTCACCCCGTCAAACAAAGCCGAATCCAGACCCTGCCTATCATAGGGCAAAAGCCTTGTATCTACTCCTGCTGTCTGTGCTCAAGCAAATCCGGAGTGCATTTCTCCAGGGAAAGCTGTGGTTCCTTCATTCTGGCTGGTTCTGTCCAGAAATTAAATATGAGTTGGGCAACTCAAAAGAGTCTGGGTTACATTGTTCAGCCAGGGATATTATTCTGCCTCGACAATAGTAATTTGGTCATGAAAGTAATTATGTATGTATGTCCTGTTTTGGGAATCATCACATTGTCATTAAAAAAATAGAAATCTAGGGCTAACTGCTATTATCTATAAATATGGTCTGGACTGGTAAAGTTAATGGATCTCTTCTCCTGTGAAAAATAATCATATGCAGAAGACTGCAAGCCCCAGGCTTTCACTGGGAAAATGTGCAAAGCCAGTCTGAGAGTACCTGACCCTTGCTTTTAAGGGCTTTGCTCCACTGTGCTCACTCCCCATACTGTGCCTCGAGTCTGCCTGGCTGATGGCTCCTCACTGCTTTTGTATAGTGGGCAGCAGAGAGGCACTGAAGAGCTGGGACTTTTGGCAAGATAACAAAGCCAGTTACAGCAATTTATTTCACACATCCACTTGCTCTTTTACAGCAGTCATTAATGCAAAGGCAGTGCAGGAGGATGAAGAGCGTCCACCACAGGAGGTAAGAGCGTGGCGTGGCCCACGGCCCCTTGCCCAGCCTTGCCCCTCCTGCCAGCAAATCCCACACTGCTCTAGCACTGGACAGTGGGGTTAGCAAAACACTGAGAAAAGCTGTGCCTTGTATACACACAAATTATGTAACTGCAGAGGTGAGGCCAGAATACAAGCACAAGATATGACGGCATCAGAGAGAGGAAAAAAAATAAACTTCCCTTACAGTGAGGAGGGCATTATCCAGTGGTGCTGGAGGCGGCCTGCGAGTTGGAGCTGTCACTTCCCTGGCTCTGGGTACGACTCAGATTTTCACACAAGGCACATGAGCACACCTTGGTGACATCCTGGAGCCAGCACTGGCCGTGGGCAGCTGGTGCCACCTGCTGAACATTATAACATTTATAATCTGGATTGAGGAAAAATAAATTCCCATCAAAAAATTAAATCTTGCTGAAATTAGACTATATTTTACACATAGAAGAATCAGCAGAGAGCTGCAATGAGCCAGAGACACTTCAGCTTATTTTTTAAAGTCTTCGCCGAGTACAACTTTTGTTATTGCACTATACATTTCAATCTCAGAAGCAAAGCCTGTTAAATCTGTTTGGTTTAAATTTTGCCATTGTTATAATAAGAATTTATTCAATTTTTCTGTTTGAACAATTGTTTCTGCAACAGGATTTGTGAGCACAATATACGATGTCTTTGGTCTAAAATTAGCACAACACGTTTCTTCGAGGATAAAATATTTTATAGATTTTGTTGTCAATTACTGAAAGGCAAGCAAGAAAACCCTAGGAAAAACATTGTCTTCCCACCCTTTGAAATCTTTCTTGATTCTGCTGAGTGAAAGAGCTTGCTGGTACAGGCTACTGACAGATATTAGGCTATAAAAATTGCCTTTCAAGTGCATGACGAATTTCCAGAAAAATCTTATTAATAATCTACAGCTTAGTCTCTAATCTGTACAATTTACAACTTGCTATGTTTCAAGTGCTTAAAGGACTTGACTGAGATCACAGAAACATCTTAAAGGAATTTGAGTGTTCAGCCTTTCTGAAACACACTGAAAGTGTCAAGGAGTGGAGAAAGATAATATATGAGTTACAGAACTGCTGTCCCAGCTGGCACCTCCTCATCAATGGTGAAACAAGGAAGAAGAAACTTCTTTGGTTATGTTTCTTGGAGGCCTATATCTTGTTTAGCTGGCACCTTCCACTTGAGGTGCCACAGAACAAACGGGTTTCTCGATAAAGTGGACCTTAAGGCTCTTCACAACTACTTGAAAGGAGGTTGTAGCACGTGGATATTTGTCTCTTATATTAAGAGATAAGATGAGAGGAAAGGGCAAGTTGTGCCAGGGGAGCTTTAAATTTTAGGAAATTTGTATTTTAGGAAAATTTTCTTCACTGAAACAGTTCTCAAGCACTGGAACAGGCTGCCCAGGGAAGTGGCTGAGTCACCATCCCTGGAGGAGTTTAGAAGATGCGTAGATGTGGCACTTTGGGACATGGTTAGTGGTGGGCTCAGCAGCACTGGGTTACTGACTGGATTTGATGATCCTAGAGGTCTTTCCCAATCTAAATGATTCTGTGATTATACGCTTCACCTAATAACGCCATCCCTCTTCCACTAGTGTTTTCTACACTCAGGCTTTGAAGAAGTAATGGATACATTATCTGCTACTTTCTCTCCCCAGACTGAAAGGAAAGAGGTAAAACCTGACACTTTCTGCTCCTCTCCATCTTCCACAGGATTCAGGCATAACAGCACATTTAAAGTGCATTGAAAGTTCAGATTTGCCAGAGGACTCTCCATGTCTGTGGTCTGTGCTCGACTCAGCAAGGGACATAGATCACATTCACACCTACAGCGTAACAACAGGGGCAGTGCACATGAAACTGTGAGGAATGCTGTTCCCAGTTTTGCCTGCTCAACATCCCTTCATCGTAATGGATCCTGACACAGGAACACTTGCCTGCCATCTCCCACTTGGAGTGTGAGCTGCCAAGGACAGCACAGGCACAGTTTGCAATGGCACACCAGCCTGGCACAGGACTGGGAATCCACTCAAAAGCCTCTTTCCTTGAGCCAACTTATTGCAGAAGAGTAAAGACAGCATCTTGCCTCTCTGTGAGGCTGCACCTCCCAGCTCCTGCCGAGCTTCTGCTTAGTGAGTTTAGCCTTTTCTTTGAGGATAGGGAAATACACACAGCCTGACTGAGGACCTTCCTCTGAAGATCTCTACCATCTGCTTCCAGGGTGAAGTTTCAGCATAGAGCTGGTGCTCTAAAATGAAGACCTGAATTTGGGTAAGTGCTGCCTTCAAAGCTCCAGAAAGGTCAGTGGAAAGCCTGTTCACAGCAGAACCAGTGCTGAATTCAGCAGTGTCTGAAACCTCTTTGAGCAGGCTGAATTCCTCTGTGCCAGAGTTTTGCACTTGAAGATGTACTGCATGAATTTTCAGATTAGTTTTCTTAGATTATCATGAGCATTTGCAGCACACAAGCAAGCTCAAGACATAAATAATTGTACAGTAGTGTGGAAGTAGGTTACTAAGCCAGAATTGGCTCCCTTTACCCAATGCTTCTTCCTTTACAGCAATGTGTACACTAGAACTGAATGAGATTAGGCACAAAATTTTGGATTTCTTTGACTGGGGAAAGATGTGATGATATTAGGTGGGGTTTATAAAGCCAAAGGGACTGAGAAAAACTTGAAGGAAGAAGACAGCTTAGGAATAAGCTAATGCTGCTGCTCACAAACACAAAATCTCCATCAACAGGAACATTAGATTGCAGCAAACTCAATGGATTCAAAGCCAACCTCAGCCATTTCACTGGATCCCTGTGACACAGACAATTGGGCCCCACGGGCTACAGCTGAGTTTCATTACTCTCCATCCAGAGGAGATGACAGGTGACATCTCAGCTCGACCACTAAACCCTGACACATGCAAGCTGAGAGTGTGGCTTCAGCTGACTGTACCAAACTGCATGGTGTAGTCACAAAGTCCTCCACAGCACTGGGCACAAGTAAAGAGTATCTTGGAACTCTTTTTGTAAAGAGTTTTTCCCTCTGCACCTCCTCCAGCTCATTGCTGGCAAGTACCAGCCCACACAGAGAGCAGACCAGCAACAAAAGCAATATTCATCCAAAGGTTATTTTAAAAATCTTGGAAAGTTTGAAAAACCTCCCAAAAATTCCTTCTTTTTGGGAAAATCCTGATGCATATCCCAGATACTATCTCTTCAGCAGTGAGCATGCTGAACTACAAGGCCTCCAGGGTCTTGAACAGCTCTTCCTACAATCTCTTAGTGGCCTCTGCTGGCCAGGACTGAGATCCTGGCATCTGTTTAGGTGTCAGCAGTCCTGAATCCAGCTAAGATTTACATAGATGTTTTACTGGAGACAACATCACCAGCACTGTATTAATCAGCAGCAGAAGTTTCTCATCAGAGATCACTGTTCCACTACAGCTGCTTGTTTTAGATTTGAAATATTTGTGGCAAAAAAAATCTTGGTGGGTGCAAATCAAAATCACTGAAGACAAATTTTGGATGTGACTACTGCCTTTGGATTTGAAACTGAGAATCTTCAGCTTCATGTGGTGTTGAAGGAATAGCCCAAAAGAAGGCTGACTGGGAATTTGGCTGGGAGTGATCTACTTTTCCAAGAACAGCATTTTTATGGCAAAAGTGTGAACAGAAGTGCTCTCAAAGATATGGAAAATATAATTCTGGTTACTCAGCACTTCAGCTGAGAGATCTTGCCAAAAAAAGTGCAGAAAGCATATGTCTGCTGTTTTGTGAACATCAGAAAAATAGGGCTGCTTTCCTGGTGTTCTCCCTTAGTGAAAACTCAGCTTTTCCAGCCTGTATTTTACTTTTCTAGAGAGTATAAATTTGCTGCAGCTAGAAGAATATAAAACTATCATTATAAACAGACATTTTCCTCTTTGTTTCTCTGTGGGAGTTTGGTGGTCTTTCACTGAAGGATTTATCTTTGAGAGGTATCATAGCTCCAGGTTCTTTCACTCACCTTCCAATCAGTTTCCATTCTCTTATGGGCCTGACTCCAGTAGTTGCCTATGGAAAAGCCTGTTGATACAGAAAAGAGAAAGGTTAATTATTTTGTTAAAAAATAATGATAATAAAATCCCCTCCTCTTCTGCTCAAGAAAATTCCTACAAAATTTGGGCTTCATATATTATAAATAAACACCAGTAATGATTGATTTCAAACTGGAAACACAACAGTAGCACTAACGCTTCTCTTTGTCCAAGTTTTCTTGCATCTTTTCTTCTTCCTGGAAATTAGCTTAGAAATTAGCTTAGAAAAACCTTTTCTTTCCAGTTCCTGCATTTGTTTCTAGTGTGTTTGTTACTACAAAATCTTTTGTTCAGAGGAGCAGAGCAAAGGCCCACTAGATTTAATTATCTCCTTCAAAACTGTTCAGCTTTTCCAGTAGTACCGTGTGATTTTGGTTGGCTTTTTCCAATAATGTTTTTTCTTACTGGGAATTTAAGTCAGACCAAAGTGCAGAAAATACATCCACTGGAGGGCAGGCCTGAATCTGGCAGAATGTGCTGAAAAGGCCTAGAAGGAAAGATACCAAAGTTACATTCTGCTGAATGAAAGCTGTCATGTATCAATCAGGACTGGACAGTGAAGAACTAAGAGATGGTCTTTTTTCTGAATGGATTCATGACTACAAATTTATAGCCTATAAAACAAAGGCTCCAGTAGGAGTTCATGTCTAATGAGAAGGGCCTTAGATGAAGCCTCTGACATTGACTAAAATTAAAATAAACCTAACATGACAATTATTAGTTGAAGTCAGCAAATCCCAATGGGACAGATCCACGTGGTGCTGATCAGACAACACCAACTGCAATCAGTGGAGCTGAATTCCAGGCCTGAACTCGGCCCATAGGCTCCCTGTGTTCCCACGGCAGCACTACCCTCCAGCAGGACTTGTGATCCGAGCTGTGTGGGGTGAAAGGTGCCTCCTGGGAGGTCCTTTCCACGCTGTGCATGCAATCCAGAGGCACATGGGATATGCACAGGCAGAAGCTGTGTCTGGCTCCCCCTCATGCTCCCAGCCAGACCAGCCCCTGAGCATGCTCAGGAAAGACCTGCTCTGGGTGGGCACCTGATGTCCACTCTCCGGACTCGCAATCTGTGCACTCTTTACTGCCAGGTCCCCTACTACCACGGAGGTGGCTCTGCCTCAGAGTTAATTACATGTGACTGGACCAAGTACTTCATGCAGTACTTGTTTCTAGCAAGGACTTTGTTTGGCTCAGCAGTTTGAGATGTTAAACCTTTTACACTCCAGATATCATTTTTGACTTTGAGTGCCATCAAAATCATAACAAAAGGAAAGAGTTTACTTCATATGGCAGCTGAAGATCCCATATTTAATGCTGCCTGACTTTATCAACCCTTGGTTTTCTTTCAAACTGAAAACTCAGTTTTCTTTTTGCAGTTTTCATGGGAGCATATTAAATGAACTTCCTTCTTTCATCAGTGACTCACTCCTGGAAAGGCTATTTCACAAATAGTATCTCCATTCTGAAGGAAACAAGCTGTTCCCTCTTAAATTACTCAAGCAGCTGCAGACAAACTAAAATACATTAAGTTAAAAGATTTCAAAATGCATTAGAAACATAGCTCAGAGACAGTCAGCTTTATTTCTGATGTAATTGCTGCCCTTTAATGAAATCAATCAAGCCAAATATTAAAATCAACTAGAAATTCTGAGGGCCTGGCTGGAGACACTTTACAACCCATGGAGTCTGTAAGTTCATAGACCTCTTGTGGTATTTAATAGTGGTCACACAAAATATTTAGAGCCTATTTTAATCAGAATCAGGATACGAATCAGAACAACTCCAATCTGAGATTGCTAAAAGCCAGTGAGACATCTGTTCAAGTCAATAGCTGGAGTTTTTACATATATTAGTATCTGTTTCCTGTAATGTGAATTAAAGTGTTACCTGGAGATGTGAGTAAGGTGATGATATAGGTGCTTTCATTAGTAATAACTATGGACGTGTTTAGAGTTGAGCTGCTGCTGCTAATTTCATCAAAGAAAACACACTAAAGAATTCCTCAAACAAACAGTTAAATCCCCAAATAAACAGTTGGAAGTATGTTATCTTGAAGGCATGGGTCTGAGAAACAGTGAGGCTTTCCACACAGAAGAAAACCAGAAGTATAATCATATTTTTAAACAAAGATAAAAGAGTGAAGTTTTATAAAAATACAAAATATCTCCCTGGCAGTGTGTAGTACAACACAAGAAAATGCAAAACCGGCATGTTACATGTCAGTCACAGAAGAATGTATTTGCAAAAGACTCTTCTGGGGAATATTTGTAAAAGGCAGCACTCCTTAAAGCATTCAGAGGTGCAAGTGTTACAAGTGATCAGGAATCTTTCTAGCTGAAGGACAGTCCTAGAAGCTCTCTGAGATCTGACTACCATGGGTGGAAACAAAGGACCAGTAATTCCAATATTACACTGAGTGATAAAAATTAAAACATTATTAGGGTCTTCTCTATGAAACTCCAAGATCGTCCTACTGTTGGTATTCTAAGAGTTCACCTCTGGTATATTATCTGTAAATAGGCCTTCCAAGAGTGTTCCATGCTACGCAGATATAACTCCATCGCTATCAGTGGAAAGCTTTGTATTGTTAGACTTCTGTGAGGTATTTATGGACACTGTTTCTGCTACACATTGCAAGTGCAACAAATATTCAAAGGCAACAAGGTAAGAGGTAGGCAAATGTAGAAATTACAAAAACAAACAAGAGTCTGGACATATGTAAGATTTTCCAGTGCTAAGCTATTGTATAAATGACTTTAAACTGATCTGAATTGTGCCTGCAGGTTAAACAAATAACAGCTCATGTAAATAGCTATTTTTGTCTCTGTGTCATTGTGTCTGGATTTCCTTATTTTCAGAGGTCTGAAATCAGATTGCAAACATTACCTCCTCACATCTGCATACTTTAACAGAGACAGACTTGTATATACTCCCTTGTTTTAAGGATAAGAGACTGTCACAATCTCTTGCATGGTCAGTGTGTTCAGTCTCATCCAGTAACTTCCGCATAAAGCCAAAAAATCCAACTATCAAACACAGGCACCTTTTTCCATCACATATGCTCCCTTTTGGTTTTCTTTATGAACATTTTATCAGACTTGGATTGCTCTGATTTGATGAAGAGACCCTTTGGGAAAATATTTTTCATGTGGGCCACTCTCGTGGTCTTTATTTTCAGTTCTTCCTTCTGGGAAGCACTTTCTTCCACTATCTATTCCCCCAACCTTGAATATTTGTTTTAATCTAATACATAAACTCCACCTCAGCAGTGACATTCAATTGTACATCAATCTCTAACTCCTGCAACAAACATAAATAATAATCATAAGCACAGCAATAATTTATTACTTCTTTCCTCAGAGTACAAGAATAGTTTTACTTCTCCCGTGTGAGATGTCAGCAGTACACAGAATGGGGAATCCTGATGTCTTTCAGGGTACTTACAAAATTCTGTCACCATGTCTTGCTAAAAAGGAGATTTTCACTGTGATGTGCTCTATTTACAGGGTTGGAAGATAGGATAGTTGTGCTTTTCCACCGTCTCCTCTCCGATATTTTTCCACAGCTTTTTGGTTATTTTTAGAGTGATTAGTATAAATTAATAATGTTGCTCTGTCCCTTTGGGAGTCTAGAACACTCCAGAACAATAAGCACAAACGACCTGTGGGGTCTGAGAGACTGAAAGGAGGACTGTCCACAATCAGCAAACTGCTGTAATGCCTGCGATTAAAAGATTCCTTTGTTTGCATTCTGGCACAGCTCTTACACTCAGATCTATGAAGATATTTGGATGCTTCATTGCCAGGGGCATCAGAGGGAGATAGGTACTTGAATTCTTTGCCATCTGCTCCCTCAGTGATTTGAAGCAGCATATGATGCCATAATAAACACACAAGATGTAACAGAGAACATTTAGCAGCATTTAACAGCAGAACAAAGTAAAGGCTTTCCAAGGAAAGCAGGCTATTGTCAGGCCCCTCCTGTGTAATTCCAGCTTAGCAGGATGAAGTGGTCTCTCAGGAACCAAGTTCCCATCTATCATTGTTAAATACAGGACTACAACCATGGCAAATGTTTAATGTAGTGAGAAACATCCAAGTCTGAAAGGGCTAATGCTAATGGCATTGATACCAGTGACACAATGCCTTTTGTTTCCAGCCAAGGCACATCAGAACAGAAACTCAGAACTTCAGAAGACACTTCAATATGTGGCTTTTGCAAAGCTAACTTTCCTTTTATCTGTCTATTGGTATAAACAGTCTTCTAAATAATACATCAGGATAATGAATCCAATAATGACTAGAAATAGCCACAATTATCAAGATGTGACCAGGAACTTGTGACCAACACAGTGTTTGAGTCTCCACAGGAAATGGCAGAAAAGGAGTTTTAATGTTAATAGAGCTCCTGCTGTTTACAGTTTAATTATTATAGAGATGTTCTGCTGAAGTTTCCTTGAGGGCTGCTACTCCCTTACTGCACCTTCTTTGGACCAGAAAGCACCAAGAATGACAGCCAGTATTCTCAAACACTGACAGACAGAAAGAATCTATATATGTAAACATGGTCATTCTTCAGAAGCTCATTTATTCCCATAAAAATGGGATCTGATCCTAAACCAGTCCTTGGCTGAAGCTTCATCATCATTGATACTAGATGAGAAATACCAGTTTTAGGACATTAGCAGTAACAGCAACAGTGTCTGGTGCTGTTATAAATAACTGGTTTGCAGATGATTAAGCAATACATCTTTTAATATAAATTAAATCAAGGTTCTGGCTTTCACAGTTTCAGAAAAGGCTTTAAAATATACCGAGAGTAGAACCTGCAGCTCAGAAGCCAGAAGTAAAAGAGAAGGAAGTACGGATTGGTTAAAAATAATTCTGACATTCTGGATATCTGTCTTGAGCTTTAAACATCTGTGTTTGGCATTATTAAGCTCATTGGCTAAGATCTGGACAGCAGTTTCGCCTTTTGACACTCATTCCTAGTACTGGAATCATGTGAACCTCTTCTTGCCTCGCTTCCTAAATGTGAACTACAAACAACACACTGAAAATCTGTGTATCCTCCAGAGGGCTGGATCAGTTTGCATCAGCTGAAGCTTCATGGTGATACCCAGGAGTGCTGTTTCAGATCTCCTCTCTTTTTTCCTGCTGGTTAATCGAGTAAGCAGGATCACACATTATATATGTTATAATTCACTGTTAACTTTTAATTCTGAAGAACCACAGTTGCACTCCAAAAAGCAGGAATCTTCAAGCATGTCTCTTCTAAGGTGGGAGGTCTGACTGCAGCACAAAAAAGCTGTCCGTGCTAGTTTTAACCAAGGTTGATTTAAATGTGAGCACCATGAGCCTTCTTGGATGCTGGACACTGATGTCCACAACCAGTCTGCACTGAAGCCTGTCTTTTTTACTATCAGGATTGGAACTGTTCAGTTAGCTTGAATCACTCCTCTCAGCAAGCGTGTGAATATCAGTACCATGAATAGAAGCTCACAGCCTCTATATCACCTGATTTTAGCAAGGCAAGAACGTGACTAAACTAATTTGAGTGAGAGTAAAATGATGGATGATGCACTGGGAGCAGCACTGAAATTCCCCTGGTTCCACAAACCAGTACTTCCAGTGGTGCAGATTAAAAGGGAAGGCTGCAGACAAGAAAACCTCGCTGGATTAGGACCTCAGTACTGTGGGGCAGGTTTGAAAGACAACTCACCAGTAGGATGTTCAGCGTTTTCCAGGAAGGATCCACAGAGCCGGACAGGTGCTTGCAGAAGGGATAAATGAATGACCGAGGTGGGTTTTGCTGTCATAGCAGACACAGCTGCTTTGCTCCCTTTCAGCTGTTCTACAGTGTTACTAAACAGTACTGCAAATTATGCTGTGTTCCAGCAGGAGATGGGAATACTCCTCACATTGACATGGAGGGGTTATTAGCAGGAAGAACCAAACTTCAGAAATCTGAGCTTCTCTGGTCTGTATCCTATATAAGGAGTCAGAAGCTTTTCAGTCACTAGCTCTGGTGGTGGACATAGTTCATCAACACTTTGCAGCATCCTGAGCTTTCCTGTACTGATACGGAAAACAACTATCTGTGATTGCTGACTACCTGCACAGGGACATCTGTGCCTGCTGTGTCACCAGAAGTAGGAAGGAGGTTGAAATGTGATGCTGCCTGCAGGGAAAGGTACTTCAGAGGCAGGGAAGCAAAAAGAGAATTGTTTGAAAGCAATTCTCTCTTGATACTTGATGTCCATTTCCAGGGTAACATACAGAGAACTAATCATGCAAATCCAAACTCAAGGGAAATAAGCATTGGTTTCTTCATCTGGTGCTCTGAAATTCAGCCAGTAACACATACAGCCAAAATCCCTGAGGTGACACAGTGCATTGTTGTTTTGTAGGCAATGCATATTGGATTACCGGAGACTCCACACTGTGAAATTATTATAAACCAGTAATTAGTTGGTGATGGTGATAATTTGGTTCAGAATTCTGAAGCCAGATAAATGGAACTGATTAAAAATAATGTACTGTTAACTTAGTCTCTTGTGCAATTAAAAACTCAAAGAAACTGACTGAAGTATTTAGAAACATAAGGAAAAACTGTAACCATTTAAAAATGTGCTCAGCTAACAATAGGATTGGGTCCTGAACTGGAAATTTTATTTCTTTAAAGGCACAAGGACATGCTATTGCTCTTCACCTTGGAGAGCTCTCACTCACTTAAACACAATTTAACTTTTGGATGGTAAAACATGAACGTGCTGGAATTAAACAGTGCCTGGCACAAGTGAGAAGCTCATCAGAAGATGTTTTCTGATGTACCAGTGCTTTGGAAAAATACTTCCTGCAGGTGTTCTGAAATCACCTGGAGTTTTTCAGGAGCTGCTTGATTTAATTTTCAAGTCCCTGCTGTGGTCATACAGACATAATCTGGTAGGTCCCTCACGACCAATTACCTTCTGCAGGTGTTAAGTGGTAAAGCTAGCCCTGTCAGATGTGTCTGGCTTCTTTTTTGGCCAAATTCACCTTTTTGGAGGACACAGAGGAACACAGCCAATGAAAGGATGGCTCAGTACAGCAATACTTATGGGAGACTTCCGACCAATTCCAGCTTTGGAGAAATGACACATTATTTGAGAGGTCCATAAAAATGAAGACTCAGAAGACAATTTTGACCAAGTCCTTCAGTCTGTGGGAGTGGTATGAATGGCACTGCATTCCTGGGAATGACACGAGGTCCTTCCTTTTAGGCAGCTCAAGAGACCCTGCTACTGACAATATCCCAAACCACAAGGCCCAGAGAAGAACTGTGTGACTGTAGCACTGTACTCCTGATGGTTCTCCAGGCCCTACACCAAAGCAGCTACCACTGACCACCCTTTGGCAGCACGCAGAGCTGGAGGATACCAAAGAGGCTGCTCAGGCTGGAAGAGCTGATTTCATACCAGACCAAACAGTTGCAGACACTGGTCACTGCTTAGAATTCTTCTCTGAAGGCTTTTTGCATTTCAGGAAAAAAACCCCAAAACAACAAAAATATTTCGAGAAGGCTGTCTTATCAAGCTGCATCTGCTTGAAGAAAAGGACTTATTCCAAGCAACCCGTGCTGGCAGACAGTGCACACACTGACAGCGGGAGAAGCAGAAAACAGAGGAGAAAAAACCCAATTGTTAAACCAATTCTGCCTTAAAATAACTTCTATGCAATACCTAGGTACATCAGTGACAGCTGTGGTCTTCAAAGATCATAGAAGCCCTCATATAAGCTGTTTGGTGTCTCTAAAGGAACCATAAGAATTATGCACTCACAGATTGCAGAGCAGCACTTTACAATTACATTTGCAAAGAAATTTACCCACACTTGTACACAGAGAAGTCCTTATTCTCCACCTTCATCCAGCCTCCTAAGGAAATGACACCATTCGCGTACCACCCAATAAATTATAAACCTGCCTGCTGTTTTCACCTAAACAGAAAGAGCAGGAGAGGGCTCAGCAAGAGATAAAATTCTCCATGGTTAAACAGCTGGAGAGAAGCATTTGAGGTGTTTCCATAAGGCAAAGGATGCAGTGTGAGCACAGACAGAAGAAAACCTTTGCAGAAAAAAGACCAGATGACAAGAAAACCTTCAACTAGACCTTGGAATAACTGAACATTGCATTACAAATTCAAAGGTAACAAGTTTTCTTTAGTTTAGGAAATATTCTTATGAGCTGAAAATATAATTTCACCATTTCTTTACATCAGACACACTGCTGTTTTTCTCCCAGCCTTCTTATAAAATATAATTAATTTACATTTTAAAGACCATGATGGGTTTTCTCTCATCATGGAACAGTAAGTGAGATTAATAACCCTATTACTGAGCACTTAAGCTCATGGATCATTTCCACAGTAACATTTTCTTAATTTTTAAAACGTACCTTTTATTTGATTTAGAGGTTAGTGCTAATTTATGTAATAAGAGGGAAAAAAGCTGAAGAGTGAGTCAGTGTTTATCAACCTTGCTAATAGGACAGGCTTTTTCAGGCAAAATGGATATATCTTAATTAGTAAAACAGTTGCACTGTCATTTAGCCAATTAATCCTTTCCAAACAAGGGAAGCAGTAGCAATTTTACTTGCAGTGAATGGAAATCAACTTGTCTGCACATTCTGCACATCAATTTACACATTTTGACTTTCCCACTTGCATCAGTAAAAATGCAGCCCTTAGACACCCAAAATAAGGCACATTTTCCATTAAATCACTCCTTTTTCCTCCAAATAATTTTCTATAACATCTCAGTCCTTTTCATTAAACACTGAACACAGAACTATGAAGAGCCACCAACTGCAGGTTACAATTCTTAAGGTTTAGGTCTCATTTCTGAAAGTGTTCAGTAGTCAACCAGGGGTTGACTTAAGAGGTGTCATGAAAACCCAAGACCTCAGATTATTTAGCCAAATTTCATGTTCTTAGACACAGCGGGATTGGCTCTGATGGCTTATTACCTCCGTATCCTGGAGGGATATAATGCACAGACATCTGCACACTACCACCAGTCCCTTTGAATTTTAGGAAGATTTTAGTGCAAGGTAATAGTATTTTCTTATCTTCTCTGCACACTGGAACCTGGCCCCTAAAAGTCTTAAAACACAGAAAGGAGGATCACTTCTATAGAAAGGGGGTTCGTTTTTTTGAAGGCTGCTGTCTACCACTGGAGAATGGAGAAGCATGATTAATTTCCATTTGGATGACCAGGAAACTGTTCTGGAGAAGAGAGGGAAGGTGATACTCCCATAAGAAAAAGAGATTAACTTTGCTTAATCACTATTGTTTCTGGACACTTATTGCATCTTTACTAGACATTTAGCCGATAGATAACAGTTCCAAAGAATTATCTATGCTTGGTTTACCTAAACTGTGAATTATGAACTGTGAATGCTTTCACTGTAAACTGTTTTTGTCATGGTCATGTTAAGAAATATGCTCAACTCTTAGCTCATCTCTTAAAAGTTCAACTGCTTCCCTCAGGACTTGCAGAAGAAAAAAAGCAATGTGTACAAATTCAAGCAGTTGTTTGTAGTCAGAGAAATCTGCAGATACCCAGACATGGGTTCTGAACAATCCTTTGTCAATTAGACACTTAGCAGAAACTTAACAGCTTTTAATTTCTTTGAAACGAGCAGAGATCATTTGTAGCTAGTATAATACAGGCTATTTTGCAGCTTTTTCACCTTACTTTCCCATTTTCTGTCTCCCTGGGCTTTTTACAGCTTGTCTACACTGACCACTCTCTGAAATAAACTTCTGTTCCTCGGGGTTTTAAGTATGCCCGGAAAGAAGTATGGCTCCTAGGAATGTAGTGTGTATTGCTGCAATTTCCATGCCTTTTGGTACAGAAGATTTGTGCTTTTCAGCACAAACAGCCTGAACCACTCTTCAAAATGAGCAATCAACTCACTATGGATAAAACCCATTTTGTCTGAAGTCCAGCTTGCTGACAAGAAAGTAGGAGACATCTCGGCTGCTAGATGATATGCTGAGAAAACTCCTTTCCTAGGGAATACACCCTGATCATAACAGGTTTCCCATAAGCCTCTGCAGTTCATTCACTCAACCCATGCACGCCTTTGCCAAGAGCTATGCATTGAATTAAACCCCTGAACAGCTAATGAGACTTGTTTGGACATTGTCTTTGTGGACAGTAATGGTGTTCAAGTCTTCCTTTTCCTTAAAAATATCAAATGTATGGTTTACTGTCAAGTCTGAGACTTAGCAACTTACCTGCAAAAATTCAAGGACAGGTCATAACTAAAAAAAAAACAAAATCAGAAGAATTTGGTCATGAGGTCTTTTCACATTTTATTTGAAAACTATGGGCTGTAAATTAATTACCAAACTATTTACATGGTAGTACTGAGGTTTTCTGGTCCTTCACACCACAACAAAATAAGTAGGCACAAGGCTGAGGTTTCTCACTGGAGTAATTATTTCGCTTGGAGTAGTGGGCATAGTGAGAGTCCTTGACAGAGGTGTCATTGCTTCTGGTTCTCTTCTCTTTGTTTATGAAGGTGCTGACCTCACTGAACAAATGTAAATGTAGCTGGGACAGGGAAGGCCTCATACATTAACAGGATAAGCAGGGCCAGGCCATGAACTTTGTAAAATTACTCTTATCCCAGAATAAGGGTTTTATTAAGTGCTTTCAGCTTCAATGTCTCCAGATGTTTTCGAACTTTCTCTCCAAGCTCATTGCTTTGGGGTTGAAAATGTCCATCCAGACCATTGGGTGGGTCTCTGCAAGAAATTTAAATCACCATTTGTATTTATAATAACCAGAGAAACTACTTAGGAATGCTAACAAAATCCAAAGAAAGATGCACTTGCGATTCCTTTTTTCGTAATGAACACAGAGGGTATCCATTACTTACGCAGAACCGGAACAGTAGTGAAACTGTGGAAAGAACATTTAACTCTTGGCTTGGGAAGTTAGGAAAGTTAACCATCTGACAGGTAAACACAAACTGACTGAGTTTTACATTTTATCCATGCAGGAACACATGCTATGATTGCCAGAAGAGCAGCCACACGAAAACCTGATTTGCCTTAAGGACAAAAATGCTGAAACTGCTGTAGAGGAGCAATATGTTCTCTGTCATCTTGTGAAATACCACCCCCTCAATAACAACAAAGAACCTTTCAGTGACAACATAAAGGATTTGGACTTCATTGTTTGCTAAGAATTTTTTGCTTCCCTCTTTACAAACCCAAAATAATAGGGAAGATTTCAACAAGTAAATATCAATACCCAGAGTCGTCTAGTATTGAAAACTATTTCAATTTTTTTCTGAAGACATCTAAGATTTTAGAAGGAAAGAAACTTAAGGTTATAAAATGACTCACCCAGGAAAAGCACCATCCAACACTATACCACTGTGGAGGAAACAGGTCACTCTTTAGTTACACAAGCTGTCCCAAATCCCCATGTCCTGACAAGCAGTGTCATAAAATGTAAAACACAGCACTGAGTGCGACACATCTACATTTTTACAGCAAATTCTTCTCCATCAGTGCTGTAGTAATCACTAGACAGCAATCAGTGTTTTATCAGAGACCTCACAATACGCAGCACTGTTTTAAAGTTTAATGGCTGACAGCTGAATGGGATTTCAATGCCAATCAAATTATTTCCCTCTAAAAGTAAAGCAGGTATTCACATCTCTTGATAGCTCTGAAAGTTTCAGGTTATCTTGCACATCCTATCTAAGCCACATCATGACCATTTTAAAGAGGGGAGAACTGCTGGGCAGAAATGAATTCCCTTGCTCCAAGTCCCGCAAGGACTGTGAAAACACAAGGTTAGAACTCAGCACTTTCACCTGTGTTGCTCTACAGCCACTTGTCACCCACACTGCCTGCTGTGATGTGTGTTGGTGGAGTGTGAAGCTCAGACAGAGCAAACATGAAACACTCCTAGGAAAAGCCTCAGAAAAAAGCACCATGCCAGGGGGAAATACTAAGGTCTCTTTCCTCTGCCAGCACTAATAAATATCTAACCAAAAGGGTCAATGAAAAGCAAAAGTCACTGGTCCAAGAATGTTGAGTATCTCTGAGAAAGCAAGCAAACTGCCTCAAGCGTTAGATCATATTCATATAATCAAAGTCAGAGAGATCCAGCCAGTGCATCACATTCACAGCTGCTTTCTGAAGTAAAATCCAGAGACTGAATTTGCAGTGCAAATTTGCTCAAACTACTAGATCTGCATCCCATTTGTGATGGAGCCTCTAGATCATCTCAGTATGACTTTCTGTGCAATTCTGAAAGGGATGCTTAACTTCAGATTCCTCTCCATTCCTCTCTCCTAATTTCAAATTATACCTACCTTTCTTTTTTTGATGATTCTTCTTCACCTTCTTCTGCGAGTACCTCCCCAGTCTGTGGAAATTCAGCTCTCACCATCTCTGGAGTGAGAATCACGTTGAAGTCAGCTTCATCTGTCTCACTAAAAATTAGTAAGATGATGAACAATTTGCCTTTGTCCTTTTGAAAGTATTTTTTTAGCCAACAAAAGCAAAAGTATGTTTTATGCAAGAGGGACTTTGTGCTTTAGCCTTTGAGGATCTCTTGGGACAGGTTTTGACACATTGATACAAGTGATTTAGACACAGTCAATCACACCATATACAGAATAGAGAAGAAACTTACTGGTCAATTATGTTCGCCTTGTCTCTCTCAGGTAAGTCACACAGCACTGGTGGTACATCTCTTGGAAGCATATCTAAACTGTAAGGATCCCTGTGATGGAAACAGCATTAATTTAATACATTAATACCAATGGTATTAGTGCAGCTACTCTGCACTAAACTTTTTACATTTTGAAGCTTCACATCGGTTGCAGTTACAATGAGGATGATGTCCTTTCAAATATTCTTAGAAAATCTGAGTACACCAGAAATTCCTGTGATACCAGGGAATGTGAGCCTGAGAGATGTTGGCTACCACTGGGTGCAAGTGCCCATAAGTTAAAGGTTTTACAGAAAGACAGAGTTTGCACTTCCTAAGGTCTTCTAGGACTGAGTCAACAAGCTTTCAGGAGAGATGTTATTGAAAGCCCAGACTGGAATTCTCCCTCCTGGGCTAGGCATTTCTTCTAATGATACTGTTCTTAACCCATCCTTTTAGAAGTTCAGCAGGGGTTTTTTCTGTTGGTTTTGGATTTCTGAGCAGCAATTAATTCCACCTGTAAGCCCATTTTCATTTGTGGGACTAGTAACTGCTCAATATAGTTACAGGCAGCAGAAACTAGTGCAGGATAGAGGCACTGCATATTCAAATTCTTTCTTACCTAGGTGCTGTATTCATCAATGTGGGAATGTTAGAAAAAGTGGAATACTCCAACGGCGAGAATTTTCTCCATTCCATTACTCCACAAATCACTTCCTGAAATGACAAGTGCTACAACAATCAGACCTCTAATACATAATGTAGTGGGAAGAGAGGCTAGCAGGACAGAGCATCTTGGCTGAGAAGTGAATTTGAGGAGCTGAATGTGTCAAAGCTCCTTCCATCACTGTAAAGACGCGAAAATACAACAGTGAACGCATGAAAAGAGCAAAGAAACACTCAGGCATAAATAAGAGACATGGATAAAGCCTAACTAGAACGAGTTATTCTGACCCATGTACTGACTATTCAGGTACATGCATAATTTATATTTGAAAATGTCTTCTATCTAGAATGACTCCACCTTCCATTTTGGTTCCTTAGAGCAAGTTCTCAGCAAGAACATATGCAAGACAGGTACTCATACAATAAACCCAAAAGGCCATACCTTGTGATCCAGAAATTTCTTTTGTGTGACTGGAATACTGGATCCTTTGGGGCATTCCTTGGTAATGGTATATTTTGGATGAGGACAAAGATGATATTCAATATTTGATTCACAATAGGCCAAAGGAAGTAAAAATGGAACTAATCCTGGAATGGGGTTCTAAAAACAATGAAGAGATTATTTTAATAAATTGTTCTGAGTACCATAACAAATCAAATTAATGAAAATTCAGTTCTTACAACTAATGTAGTCTCCCCAGATTCACAGCTTTGTCTCACTGTGACTGTTCTGTTTGGTTTGATTCTTCATTTTCTCTCTCTTCCCCTCACCCTACAATCTTGTCTGATTTATTCATGATCTCTACTGTCTAAAATACAGCAATTTAGCTGTTGTCTCAAAGTCTGGAAGAAAAAACTATTGCCTAATTACTCTGAAATCCATTGCTGATTCCCTGAATAGTTCAGAATCCAAGATGGGAAACTGGACTCGCTGTGGCGGAAGCCAGTGAACATTTGGCCATCAATTTCCCAGCACTAGCATCTGTTTCTGGATAAAGCCCAATGCTGGGTAGTGTGGGATCAAGCTGTGCCTGGCTCTTACCCTGATAAGACAGAGGGATGAAAGAGACGCACAGAGGCTCTCATCAGCAAGTCCACTGGAGTCCTGGCTGCGTGCAGGGAGGACAAGTCTACACCACAGATGTGATGCCAAGATCACCAGATGCTCTGGCCCCTCGCAGCTAGGAAGTGCTGGGAGCCAGAGCCACCCAAGGCAGGCACAGTGCCATGCTGGCTGGGAGACCTCCCTGTGCCCATGCACAGCACTGCACTGAGCCCTGCAGCTGTCTCTGCCTGCTCGGAGGCACCTCTGGGACCTCTGGGCTGTGCTGCACTGTGTGGGAAATACCTCCTGCAGCTGGTGCCAAGTAGCACAATCTACACGACAACAGTAACAGAAAACCCTCCCATACAAGTGGTGGTGATTTTTTGAATCTCTGAGCCTAAAAACTTGGAAATGTGGTTTGGGATGCTCTGAGAACTCTCAGAAATGGTAAAGCAGCAGGATGCAATGTAAGCAGTTTGACTTCACTTTTCTCAGTTCACCTAAGGATTAGGCAGAACTGTAGCCACCCAGCTGAGCAGCAGGAAAAGACTGCACCTGTCCTACCTACCTGGGCAAGAATCTGAGGTTACAGAAGGACTGAGATGCCAAGATCATGGCTTTTCCTCTAACATCCAAACGGGGAAACAAACGGAGAAGGGAGGGGTTCCATGGTGTTCCCAGAAATCCCGTGATCATTGATCATTTGTGGAGTGTCAGACTGGAAGGGTCTCTAGTTCTCTACTTTCACTGCAATTTTGTCTTATTATCCCTCCCTTAAACTGATCAAAATCCACTCTAAACTGAAATGGTGCCCCTCTCAGTGGGATGAGCTCTGTGACTCCTATCTCACACCAGAGCTCACACCACGAAGGATTACTCTCACTCTGGATAGTTTTATAACCAATCTGAGTAAGAAAACTGCCCACAAATTCCGCATCAAGCTTCTGACAAAACAAGCATATTTTTGCTCCTTTCTTAAGTTCTTTATGGAAGTCAACTCCTACTTACAAAAATGCGAAGTGGGTTGCTCTCTGTCGGGTGGACTAAAGCTTGGGGAGGAACTAGGTTTAAGAGGCTGATATCCCCTTCTGCTGCTTCTTTGTGAAAATCTGTCCTCTCAGAGAGCTGCCCCTCAGGAGAAGCAACTACTTGAATCAATTCATCCTTGAAAAACACAGACATCAAAGGTTTTCAGAGTGTAGTAAATCTTTTGGTATAAAATATAGAGGCAAAATTAATCAAATAATTGTAGAAATGTAGGGTTGGGAGTGACTTTGTTACCTGGGCTCCCTGCCTCAGTGGTCGGGAAAGTTTTACAGGTTTGTAACTTGTAGCTGCATAGTGTGTACAAAATGGCTGATACTTCATAATGTTGCAATGCTGAGGGACCTAAGTGCAAAAAAAAAGACGTGCTGCAGGAAATGACAATAATCACTTTCAGTTAACTCATAAATGGAGTGGAACATTTGGCTTTATCATGGACACATCACATCACCATGGTAAAAGACACTGGAAATACTCTCCCAGAACATGGTATATAACCAAAACTTGTTGAACAATACTTCACCAGGACTCTCATGTTTGAGACACAATAATTTCAGCTGAGGTGATTCATCTCTGTCTGGAGAGAGGGAACTATTGCTGACTGTAAGATGGTTACTCATGCAAACTGGTGAGATCTGGTTTTAATAAAAGCATGCTAATCATACAGCCTTATTAAGGCAACATTTTCACTAGGCTGCACAGAGGCCACTGAATCAGGCTGAAAATGCTTAACTGGACAGGTAAGAGAAACATGAGGGAGCTATACTGACTCACCTTCAAGTCATAAAAAGGAAGAATGTGTTCGACTTTCACATCTACAGATTCAATAGGAACTAGGCCAAGAGCATCAGGTGCCTGAAACAGAACAGTATTTAAAACCAGTAATATGGCCGGCATTTTGTTTTGTATTGGCAGCAATCCATGAGAACAGCTAATTGAAAACATATGGAAATAATTATGCAAATATTTATTTTATATAGTTTGATATTTCTGCTGTTCTTTCTTGGATTTCAGCATTTCAGTTTTTTTTTTCCTTTCTTCTGAAAAATGGATGATAACTAACTCTGAAGAACATTAAAGTATTGCTCACAATTTTAGGATACAATTAAGAGAATGAAAAGATTTTTTTTCTGTTTTCAGCAGAACCCTTAGTAAACCTGAAGTCCTGAATTAATTTGTCAGAACCCCAGAACACCAGTCACATTGTGACATTTTAATAAAGGGACTACCAGCCCTGGGGCCAATGTCTTCAACAAAATTCTATCTAGAGTGCTGACTAACATTTGAGTTACTGTACCTACCAAATAACTGTGTAGTTCAGGGGAACTGTAAAAGGGGAATTCAAAAGGCAATATACGATCTTCAGAAATTCTAGAAGAAAAGTCCTTATGTTCTTCACTCTTCTCTGCTTTGCTGAAACTCCTGCTTTCTGTCATGAGTGGAAACCAAATATTAAGATTTTGTAATATATCTTAATACACTGTTTCAGAAATAGAATCAAGTCACAAAATGTATTTAACATTTTCCTAAACCAGGATGTCTAGCAATTTTAATATAAAAAGTAAGTTAATACTTCCTAAAGACTTTAAATGTCACATCTAAAGATATGAGCACAATACCTTGAACAGCAGACAGATTTAATTTCCCCTTTTCTAAAAAGACATTACAGCCCACTCCTTCCAGCATGGTTCTCACCAAGGCTGAGAGAAGTCAGAGGCCACTCTTACACTAAATGTCATTACACCTTCTATTTGCAGCATTCCTGCATCTCCTGCATCCCGGGAATTAAAAGTGCCTATATGCAGAAGCAGGAAAAGGCCTGATATGAAACAGCGTGTCTCACGAGCTTGTCAAATTGTGTCTACAAGGGACTGGGAAACAAGAGACTCAAATTCTTCTCTGTCTCCCATATACCCAACTGTGACTCCCATCCAAAGCCAGTTTTCTTCTACGATGTTAAATAACAAGTCACTTTTCCAGACCAGCACTTTCATTTCAGTGTAGAAAAAGTGCGATTGATTAAAAGTACTTTTATGAGAAAACAACGAGGACAAAAACTCAACCCAGTACTGACCACCTGGCAGTGGTTCCTACTGTCTCATTTCACTGAGTTCAGACATCTTGCCTTCATCACATTCAGGTGTCTTTCCCCTTCCATCCCCCTTACAATAAGCTCCTCTCATCCTGTGTCTCTCGCCTCTTGGGCTCCACCTGATCCGTTCATCTCCCTGTTTCTCACACAGTCCCATCTGCCCTTTCATTGTTTCTCAGGCCTATACATAGAACCACAGAATGGTTTGGGTTAGAAGTGACCTTTAAAGATCACCTAGTCCAACCCTTCTGCCAGGGGCAAGGACATCTATCACTACATCAGGTTGCTCAAAGTCCCATCCAACCTTGCCTTGAACAGTTCCAATGACGTCTCCACAGCTTCTGCCCTGTTATTAAGTAGATAAACTGCAAGGTTCCTAAGAATAGTTAATCACATTTCTTAAATATGGTAAATAATGTGTATGAAAAATAGATGTATTTTGACTACAGCCATTTCCATCTTTTAGCAGGGCCTGTTGAGTGATAGGACAAGGGGTAATGGTTCTGAACCAAAAGAAGGTAGTTTCAGACTAGATGTAAGAAGAAATTTTTTTGCAACAAGGATGGTAAAACACTGTAACAACTTGCCCAAAGAGGTAGTGGATGCCCCATCCCTGAAAACACTCAAGGACAGGCTGGACAGGGCTCTGAGCAACCTGATCTAGGTGAAGATGTCCCTGCTCTTTGCAGAGAGTTTGGACTGTTTACAGGCCATCCAATCCAAATCACTCCATGATTCTACCTTATCACACTTCTATTTTTTTCTGGAAGACTCCTTTGTGAGGACTCTGTCTTTATGTTTATATGTAATGTACCTGACACACTGCAGCACAACCAGAATTATCATAGTCCATGGCCAAAATGTCAACTTGTTCTTCTAATCCTTACCAGACACAGACCCTTCCTCCAGACCTCCGGCCTCCCTGGTCAGTCCACGGAACAGAAGCAATAAACGATTTAGACGAATCTGAACCAAAATCTGAGAGAATGATTTCTAAATTTCAGTCGAACACCATAAGATTTACAGCCATAGAAATACTGTATATGTTACACCTGTATTTATTCTCCAGAGCTCACTCAGACATCTCTATTTAAGAATTTTTAATATAGTTTTCTGTTCAGGAGAAAATGGGAAGGAAAAATGTAGAATGCATCTCAACTCTGTAATGACATTACACAATAAATACAGTTAAAATCTTAATTTAGTCTTACAGGTTAATCAGAGTTTTTTTGGCTAGGTAAGTCCTAATCCTTCAGCTGTGTTTACTGGCATATGCAGATTAAACAGAAGGTGAACAGTCAGTTAACCAGGGCCATAGGAATATTTGTGGCTCTGCGAATGAGGAGAGTAAACAGCAACCTGCACTGCGGTTTTGCCCACACCCCACAGGGTAAAAGAGAAGAATACTAGTTTTTAATACTAGATGAGACCATTTAGTCACCTCTTTATTTATGCAATACAGAAAAGAGCATTTAATTTCAAGACCTCAATATTGTGAATAGATTGAAGAATATTCAAACTGGACACTAGAAGAGCAGGACATTTCCATCTTGCTTGCTACATTAAGATTTACTGGGGAAAGAGCAGTGGAGATGCAAGATAATATTTAAACCAAATGAAATAAGTGATTTTACCAATTAGTCTTTAGCTTCCAGGTCTATACCTCCCTTATTTGAATTTATATCTGTTGTTTCCCATGTTCCGATCATGCACCATTGCAAAGCTCCTCCATCATCAGTAACATCAGAGGAGCTGGAAGGTGCTGCTCTCTCCCTCTACTTTCTCTGTCCTTACAGAGTAAGTGCTTTAAGCCTGAGCATCTTGGTGGCTCTACACTGAATTCACTCCAGCTTATTAAAGTCTTTCTTGTACTAGGGGCCCAAAACTGGGTGCAGTATTCTACCTGCAGTTTGAATCTTCTTTTTTTGTGCAAAAGTATTTTTTACTTTAAAAAAAATCTGAATTTATCTGCATTTGTTTAGTATCAATTGCAATATGAAAGATGAGTTGAATACAAAACTTACCCCAGATCCTCATTCCCTGGTGAGGTAGAGGCATATCTATCAAACTACCCAAAACCCTAGCTGGCTGTGAACCCTCCTTACATGCTGGCTGTATGTTCCTTTGTGCTGTTTCCCAGGTGTCATGCCCTCACACTGCATTCTGGTTGCTCACTTTACCTTGTACGCTGCTTGTTGGAATTTCCTGAACATCCTCTTTCTGCTGTCCCAAGGGTCATTATGGAGCAAGTCGAATGTGGGATGGACACTTGGTTGCTGCATGGTGTATTTTTAAAAAAGGAAACAGAAAAGAGAAAGAACAACCCTTTTTGCAACTAGATAAGTGAGAGATTTTCTCCATCCCAAGCCATTCTTTGGCCTGAATCCATATGTTACTTCTAAATACTGAAATTAAGTCCAGTGAAAATATTTGCAACATTGGCATTTAACCAGAAGCCTTCACTGTAGGGCTTAATGGGAGGTAATGACCAAGTATTTGCAGATGTAGTCTGGGGAATGCAGAGATAATGTGGCATGGTCTGCATCCACACAAATAACCAACACAGACTATGACTTCAGTGCACTCCATGGGCACTTGGACAGTAGGGAGAATGGACAGGGGCCCTACCAAATACACACTTCATCTTGCACAGACATGAAGTTGGAATAGCTGTAAAGACTCAAACCAGGGGCCCAGCAAAACCAATATCCTTTCTCCAATAATGGCACATAGACAAAGAAGGGCAAAAGACACTAAAGAGAAGGGC
Source organism: Cnemophilus loriae (assembly GCA_013397755.1). Taxonomy (NCBI): domain Eukaryota; kingdom Metazoa; phylum Chordata; class Aves; order Passeriformes; family Corvidae; genus Cnemophilus; species Cnemophilus loriae. The sequence continues at coordinate 3,917,906 of VZTF01009642.1, read as the reverse complement.
AAAAAAATCTAGGTACCAGAAAGGTTCCTGTCAATCTGACCTGCAGGTAGAGGTTGCAAATCTTGTGATATGCTTAACCTCACAATGAGGCATGAGAAAGCTTCTGCTGAGAGATCTTTCAGAAACAAGCAATATAAATCTCAGGTTAGGCCTGCAGATTTCCACTTGACTCTCAGATCAGAACATCAGAAGATGAGTTGTGCATGTAGCACGGTGCTTGCCCTACCTAAAAGTAAAATGGGAAATAAGGCACAGAAATAGAAATATCAGGAGGAAAAGTATTCAATGTCAAACATGTATGGCTGTTTGTTAGCTTGGGAGGTGATAATATAGCATGCATAAAGGAGGTTATAAAAACATATGAACAAACCTGGTCAACACGCCGGGTAACACGTCTGAAGGAAACTTCTACTTCATCCCTCTGAAACTCCTGTTCTATGACAGGATCTCCTCTTTGGAGCTAATTTAAAGAAAAATCACATTAGCACAAATCATCCAGTGAATTCTTTCCTCCATTACAATTAGGGAAACTCACAATGTAACATTCTGGAGATATCTGACAAAACACAGACTTCATTCCCTTTTAGGGTGCGATTATTGCAACTCTTAAGCAAGACAAACAAAGTAAAAAAATCTCTTTCCAGGTCTGAGTTTCTGCCAAATCTCTGTCCTAATGAAACATGCTTTGCTTTGCATAGCCAAATCAGCAGGTAAGGAAATAGACGCTTCTAAACAAAGTTAACATACATCTAATTCAGCGATACATCAATCTCACAATTTAGATCCTTTTTTTACTAAATTCCTTCTTTTTAGTATTAAATATAATGTTTTATATTGCCTAATTCAGTATATAAATCAAGCCTTTACCCTATGTATAAATAATTTCACTCCCACAAACAGTTGGAAGTCAGTGGGATGTCAGAAGCTACTTGAATACCCAGGAGGCAGGGTAAGAGCGACAGGCTCCATCTGTCCCTGACGGCTGTGCCACACCAAGAAAAATATTTCCTGCCACCAAGTATTGCTTATTGCTGTTGTCACCTCTGTGGAAGAAGATCTACAGTCTGCAGTGACTGGAAGAAACCAAAGAGAGAGAAGGTCAAGGAGCAGAAGTACAACCTGATGAATTATCTCTCCACGGCTCTGTGTGGGATTACTGACTGGATCTAGCTCTTTGCATGTGAGCCATTCACGACAGCAGCTCCTCAGAGGTACAATACAAACAGAATTTTGGACGTGGCCTCGGTGCTGACAGGATTATGCTGGAATGTGGCACTCTGATGAGACTGGGTGGCTGGGTGCAAATCTGCTCACTTGGGCAAATATTGTTACATTTCTGCTAATACCTTACCCTTCTCTCTGTCTACCTTCAAGACAAAACCACCCCTGAAACAGTGATGCACAGGCACAATAAAGATACGACTGCGGTAACAAGCACAACTGGCACAGGTTTGCACTGAATAATGAAGAAAAACTGAGCATGTAGAGAGCTTGATACAATTCACTAGTGCACTGCATGATCTGAAAGTATAAGTTTGATTTGAAATTTACAGCAAAAACATCAAAGACTAACCTTGTATTGCTCTTCTTCCCTTTGTCGGCTTTCAATAACCTCTTTTTTAAACTCCACAGAGATTGGATCACTTCCCTTATGAACTTGCCTGCATTTACAGTGGAGACAAGAAAAATGCTCTACTTAATGCACAGTTTGCTTTATTCAAAGGCTAACAGACTTACTCCCCTCTTCCTGAGGTGCCTAGGTGTCCATGACATTCAGTGTATGAGATGATCTGTGGATTTCAAATGAAACCATGATGTGCTTACAGGTACAACTATGTTCTGCTTTGCACCATTTGATGTACAATAGAATAATGAAATCATTAGGGTTGGAAAAATCCTCTAAAATCACTGAGTCCAGCCATTAACCTAACACTGCCCAACACTCCACTAAACTATGTCCACATCTATCAGCACTACATCTACATGTTTTTTGAACACTTCCAAGTGTAATTCTGCTCTTACTCCATTATTCATTTTGGCCTTGGTTTATTGATAGCCATGACAAAATCCTCCTTTGCCCTTAAGGGCAAGGACAAAGGCAAAGACAAGATGAGATGCCTGGGAACAAGGTTAGTCAAACCAGGTTTTCAGCAGGTTTCTTTCTGAATGGAACAATAAGGCAATCAAAGTTCTCATTAGGTACTACTATGGATTACTACTGAGTCTGCGCTTAGCAGGAGAGAAGAAGAAATTAAATAAAACAACAGTAATTTAGGCTTAAACCAAACTTATCGGGATGCAAAATGGCAGCATTCTGCACTAGTGGATACTGCATACATCATTCATAGAGGCCTTGGTTAACCAAATCCCAGTCTTGTTAACATGGTTAACTAAAATGGTTAAATAACACTTACCACTTTAGATGATTTGCTTCCTCTTCCTGAACATTTTGTTTGACTTTTAGTTGAAATATAGCATCTTTCATCTGTCTGGTTTTTCTCCCTTCTTTGCCTTGGGACAGGGCTGCAGGAACATCAGAAAGCCATATCACATCTAAGTCTAGATTTTGATTTTTAGTTGTGAGATCCATCCTTTCAGATAAGTGTACCCATTAATACATAAGCTAAGATGAGAGTTCTCACAGAAACAACAGTCACATCACCTCAGCAATTCTGAAGCTAAGTTCCTCATCAAACCTACAAATAACACTAAGACCAAGTTTACGCTGCTTAATTATTTTACCTTCTTTTATGTCCTTTAACTTCAATTTGCCTGGTTCCTGAATCAAAACAGTAGCTACAGCATACGGATTTGACAAGTCTGTGGGGAACCTGAGGTTCTGGTATTCAATTTCCTATGAGACATAAATTAATTGGAAGCAATAGGAACATGGAAGATTTCCAGCCCAAAAAAGTTCTTGTAATTATTATCTTTTCACACCTTTAGTTTTTGAATAGGCTTCGATTGTAGTTGGCTGAACCGGTCTCTTCTCCACGCCATGGATTTTTCAGACACAGCTTTTTTCTCTGGATGACTTTGTTGTTCGTCAAAACGTTCTTTCCTAGATGTCAGAAGGACACATACTGCTTTCATAAGTACTCTCTAAATGGCATATAAGTCAAATTTTTTCACAAAAAAATTAAGTACAGCCCAAAAGGCTCAAAACCCCCTGCATCTTGCAAGGCCTCAACAATAAGAATAATAACGAGTGGGAATGATAGAAGCTGAGGATGCTCAACACTTCTTCAAGGACACGTAACTTTTCATCATATTTATTTTGTTTGTTTCACTTCATATAGATTAAGGATGTTCTGAGCAAAGCAAGTAAAAAAGCAGGTGCATGTATCAACAGTAGAATCACATCAGTGCATTGTAAGTCTCCAAAGATACTAATGCTTAAAATGATCATAGCGAAATGGTACGAAATCCTATTACATGAGTGTTTTTTAGAACTGGGCAAAAATACTCAAAGACTAGTCAGCCACACATACATCAGAGCCAGATGTGGTATTGATGTTCCTGTGAATACACACACATAGGGTTTTGAGTGAAACTCTGAAATCCGTAACTGCATTGCCATTTGTGCTGTTCCATACTCGAGTGGGGCATACTTCACGGTTACTTTGACTTTTCCATTGCCTGGAATGATTCCTGTGATTAGAGAAGAAAAAGAGTAAGAGTCCATATAACATCAGCCCACCTAAGTATGCTGGAATTGATTCTGGGGTACTTTTTTGTTTTAACAACTTAATTGTTTGAGTGGATGGCGGTAGGCATGGAAAATATTTCAGGTCTCAAACTGTCTTTCAAAAACCATGTCTGTTGCCAGATAATATAAGTTATTTTACAATAGCTGAGAGGTTTGACAGTGGGGCTATAATATTTCATACTGCTGTGAAAATGACTGCCTGTTTATATGTAGAAATTTTTCACTTGCATCTGCTACACTTAAGTCTTTGGCACTTTCTGCTTTCATGGGCAAAGCATTATAAACATATTTCTCTGTGCTTTTCCAAGCTAGGGGACTCATCTGGATTTGATGCATTACCTGTCTCTGCTTGACCTTGTCTCCTTACTACCTATTCATTTATTTTCTCAACCACTTTAACCACCATTCACATCCCTAAACATTAAGTGCCTCTCCCAACCTAAGTGACTCTATGATACTGTGATTACTCTGAGCACAATGGCTTTGAGTAGGAGCTGAAACTTCTTATTGCTTTTCAGATGGCCTTCAGCCACAGTTTCAGGCTACCCAAGCTTCTGACTTAAGTTTTACTGGGATGACCCTTTTTTCAGGGATATTCTTCTGGGAAGACAAAGGCCACAGGGACTGTTTGGAACATCCCATATTTTGTCAGAGCTGGCATTCTGTCAGAGCTGGGCATTGCCTAAAGAAACTTACAGCCAAGATGGCTATTTGCCATGAGGCTGCAAATGACTGGCTGCATTTACCTGGAAAAACTTTGCCTGAGGCAGAGGGTTTTTCTGTACAGCGCTGAATACACTGTCACAAGTAACTACACTTAATAAATACAGATTTAACATTTAGAATTTTAAAGAAGTCAGTCTACCAAATGTTGGCTGGACAGTGAAGGCTCTGTGAGGCTGAATAATATCAATGCGGAATTCAAAATCTATGGGACAGCTGCACTGCAACGGGATAACATACTCCTTACTGAAAAGAGATAAAGGAAAAATTAAATTAATCAAACTACAGTTGTTCATCAATTAGAAGCTGGGAAATTGTATTATACACATCATGCACTAAATTACCTGCATTCAGAGGGGTGGTTACTCATTAATGTGAAAATCATAATTTCTCACTGTTCCAAAATAGCAAAATATTTCAGATCTTTCATTCCCCCAGGAAATAAGAGCTAAATCTTGATTTGAATCCTGGACATTACCTTCTCCTACCCAAACTGAATTTGATTACAGAAAACTTTTTTAAATCTACTTTTTGGAAGTTATTTATGTCCATCCTCAAGTTCTTACAGACTGTGATATCTAGCAAGTACAAACAATGCAAACGAGCAACAATGAGCACAGAACCAGATATCAGCCTTTTCCCATGGTCTTCCTCATGAAAGACGATGAGAAAAGAAACTGTTGAAAACTCCAACACACCAGAATGACTGGACTTTAACCACTGTAGAAATAATGATGCTGGCGCCTAATTTTCAAAATAGCCCTTTATGTCTCATGCAGGTTGTGTGTGGAGTATTAGCACAGATCTTTTCAACCTGTCTTGCCTTTGTATGCAACTGTTTTCACAGACCAAACCGAAACACAAAAGCATTGGTGCAGCACCATTCATCACCCTGCAAATCAAGATCCATTTATGCAGGCTTATTTCTGTTTTTTATCAGCTGTCTGACTGAAATCCTACCCTGCTGATTAGCAAAGAATGCATGTTACATACAGTGTTCCTCTGGAAATCACATTTTAAAACGCCTAAAGAAATAAGCAATAATAGCCGAGTTCTTTTTTCTCTGCTTTACTACGGCCTGTTCACAAAGAAGATGCAATGGCAGACTGGGCAGACAATTTGTTTTAGGGTATAGTGCAGCTTGAACAATAAGCAAAGTGCCTTAAAAACAAGCCAAATATGCCGCCTGTTGCCTGATGGACCTTCTGTACCTAAGGAGAATGGTGGATGGCAGAATATAGATTTTATCCTACATTTATGGAAGTAAAAGGCAGTTTTTCCACTGACTTCATGGGCTATGGATTGAGCCCAGATTCCCTTGGGTTTTGTAAAGTACCAATTATCTCAGAGAGCTTTCATTTTTAGAAACTATTAAATAGTTTAATGCTGAAAAATACTGGCAAAAATTAAGGTTTGAAACCACGAGTTTTGTCTTCAGGAATTCTTCCAAATTTCCTCAGGAGTATCTTTGAGTGTCCCTGCTGTGTTGAAAAAAATCTCCCATTATTTAAAATTATATTTTGTTCTCTTTCTAATAGCTTCTCTGTATTCTGAGAATATGAAAATTCTGTATCCTTCAGCACTAAAATGGAGCAAATAACAGAATCACAGCATGCCTAGAGGCCCCCAGAATGTTGGAAGTTATGTTCAGTCCTATGAGAAACTCACAATGTTACAATTCACTGAAGTTTAACAGACTAAAGGGGATTAGAAAAACAAAAAAACAAAAAGACACAAATGTTATTCTGCCCAGCTGGGCTCATTTTTACTGCAGATTTTTGCACGTTTCTTGTATGTGCCTTGCCTATTCATATTTCTGTGCTTCAGTAAAATTCATGAGTTACTTTCAACTCACAGGCTAAGACAAAACCACCTGCTAAGACTTTCACTTCCTAGAAGTCACTCAAATCTTTACACTAACAAAAATCACCATAATTTCAACTAATATAGCCAATATACTGCAGAACTATACCCTAATAAACAGGATCTGCCTTCTCCTTTTCCCCTTCCCAGTTCCTAATAACAACTATTACTGATTACTTCGTGAGAACCATCAGTGTTACATCCATGCAATAGACAGAGTAAGATGAACCCTATGCCATTAAATATTTTTAAATACAAGAAGCAAAAAAACTGAGCTCCATGTCTACATGTCTTTAGCTTGCACAGAATTTACAGTGAATGTTCACCTGAAACAGTTCATACATAGAATTATTTTGCAGCCCAGATGGTAGCTGAGTTTCTTAAGGCTTTCAAGACATTAAATTGCACGAATAGAGGAAAACGAGATTTTTCAGTTTTTGGGCGTGGCTCACAAAATGTGGACAAATGTTCGTTCTTAACTCACCTCCGACCAACCGATACATCAGACAGATTTATAAACGATGGAAATTCTACAACATTCATAGCAGGGTAAGCATGCATGGGAACAACTAAGGTATCATCTCCCTGCAAACAAACAAACAAACAAACAAATGAGTGCAAATATTTATCTCTTACAATTAGTAAATCCTAGAATCATAGAATGTTAAGGGTTGGAAGGAACCTTAAAGATCGTCTAGTCCCAACCTCCTCTGCCATTGGCAGGGACACCTCCCAGTAGACCAGGATGACCAAGGCCTTATCCAACCTGGCCTTGAACACTGCCAGGGTTCGGGCATCCACAACTTCCCTGGGCAACTGTTCCAGTGTCTCACCACCTTCACAGTAAAGAACTTCTTTCTAATATCTAACCTAAATTTTCTATATTTTGATTTGTACTCATTACCCCTTGTCCTAGCACTACATTCCTCATGAGTTGTCCCTCTCCAGCTTCCCTGTAGCCTCTTTCAGATACTTGAAGGTTGCTATGAGGCCTCCATGAAACCTTCTCTTCCCCAGGCTGAACAGTCCCAACTCTTTCAGCCTGTTATGGAAGTCAAAAGTTTCTCTAGTAATTGGCCAGTAAGTAGGCATAAAACATCTTCAAGATGATCATTGTGTTGTACCTCAGAATGTTACTATTCTATCTGCTTTCAGTATCCATCTGTCTTTCCATACTTTATGCAACTCTCTAGAGCTCCCCTGTGTCTGCTCAGCTAAGACATTACATCAGTGTGGCACAAAGACTGATTTACTGAATAGAATAGCAGAATACATTATATAATCTTGCCTACTGCTCTGGGATGTTTACAGAGAAAAATTTTTAATGCTTAAAGTTAAATACTCCAATCAAGAGGCACTGGCAATAAATCCATGTGTCACTAGAAGATTAACTGCACCTTTACTACTATCATCATGCTCTAATAGTTGTTTCATCCCATTACAACTCTAACTATATTTTGCAATAAATCCTCACCTCACAGTGAATTCGGATGCAGTCATAGTAATACCGCCACTCATCAGGGCAAAAATCAACAGTAACCACAAGGGATAAACCAGGGACAAGCCGGTGCTAGAAAATTACCCAAAACAAGATAGAAGCCATGTAAAAGCTGCTTATATGACACAAAACCTGTGCTGCACGCAAAGAGCAGCATGAAGACTTTCTGACACTTACTGTTTTGTTGTACTTGATCTGAAAATACATTGTCTGGGGTGGTATTATGTGAAGGTTTACTGCATTGGTAGAAATATTTATCAGCTTCTGTAGAATAAAAGAAAATCGAAACCACAAAACACTTCACAACATAAAGAGGTCAATTAAGAATACCAACTGTACTTTTTGTAAAACCCTCCATAGCAAAGAAGCAATAGTTCTTACCTTAGTAGAAATAATACTAAATATGCTCTGAATTCAAAAGAAAATTATGCAAAACTTACATCCTGCGTTTTCATTCTTTGGAAATAAGTCACAATTTTTAACCAAGGAATAACAGTTAGTCTTGCTAGAAAGATGCTACTATTGAATCAAATTCTGGTGCTGTTTTGCTTATGTGCAAAAGGAACAAATAATGAAACAATTTACTGACCACTTTTAGGGACATCTTAAACAACAGGAATTACATAATACTTCATGGTTCTGTTTTGGTTTGTGACAGTAGTGACAGTTCAGCCTGCAAAGCCCCCTGCATTTATTTACTTTCATTATAGAACCTAGTCTAACATAACTACCAACTTCTGTCTCAACACACTTACCACATGAATAAAAAAGGCAGACAAAGGCAAAGCAGAGAGTAGAAAAGGAAATACCCAAACCATTCACAAGTAAAGGCAATCAAACCTATGCATAGAATTTCCTTTCTCAGAATAAATTGTTCTTGGCAAAAGACCAGAGGTGCTTTCGAAGCTTTCCCGCCAGTGAACATGTTTGCAGACACAGCAACAGTCCAAGGCCATTTTGAAAAAACAAGTCTCTTATGGAGTTAAAGCCCGAATCCTTCACTCATGATGTGCAAGTCACATATCACTAACACTGATGCAGACATGGGAAACAGGGAGTATAAAGGAGGGTCATGCTCACAGCCTGGTACTCATCTCTTTTGTTACCGCAGGGCCACTGATTTTAAGTGCTGCTTTTTAGAGCACTCCACAGAGCAAAGGCCTCATGACCACAAGCAGTCAAGTCAGATTCTGCAGTCCTTTTACAAGCCCCAAGGGGATCCCCGCTCCAAAACTTGCCAGCATCTGTTGGTGATGTTTTCCAACTTCATACCCTCCATAGTGTAACATAGCAGGCTCAGCCTGTACAACCCTGCTCCTCTGACGTTCTGAATAAATCTCTACAGATCACAAAATAGGGAGAAAAAGAGACCAGAAACACACATGATGAGTGCTACTTACATTGATGTACTCTAGTTATGCTATACTGATGTATTTTTGAGAAAGAAAAATAAATTATTTCTCCTTTTAAGTAGGCATGAGTTTATAAATGGAAAGTTATGGCAGCATCCACTACCCCAGCAGATCCATGATCCTGCCACCAGTTTATCTCTCGTCATCACAGCTTCAACAAGCTACCCCAAAACTTTAGGGTCAGCCAGGATCAGCACAGCCACTATTTCTTTCCTGACTACCCCTCCCACAATTTAGGCTAGCAGGAAGCTGCAATTTAAGCAACAGGATGGGAGTTTGTGAGTTGCAAAAAAAAATAACAGTCAAGTGTCTCCTAGAATTGCCACAAGGTTGGGAACAGTCAGAGAACGGGAACTTACTTGATTCCAGCAGGTGATTGGGGACAGCATGTCTTCTTTTAGGTTCCTCCACGAGGCTGCTCAGGACACTGGGTACTTTCTTGAAGGACCCCCTAGTGACCGTGATGTCTGTGGAAGCTGGCTGAACCAGATCCATGTCAGGACAGAAACAGAATCTCAGTGGCCCTAAAATTCCTCAGTGCCTGGGGTCAAACGAAAACAACATAATGATCAAAACGTCTTCTCTTGCACTGGTAATATCTGTTCCCTAAGACTGCCTAAAAACATTTAGGAGAGGGAGCTACTTTTTTTCCCTGCTGAAGTAGATTACTCTGTGCATGCTAAGTACAAGGAGAGAATGATTCCAGGAAACCTTGCTCCCACTGCAAGGCCTAGCACTTTAGGCATCTGTTCTAAGGCTTGTGGGGGACATTTGCCTTTCAGGTCTGCGTAAAACATCTCTCTCTTCCTTCATGTCCCCCGGCAGAGAAGAAGAGAGCAGGTTCTGTTAATCCCATTATCTGAACTGTTTTCTGCAGAGACGTTCTTCCAATCTCTCCTGGGTGTTTCAGTTGTTAACTTGCAGATTAATTTTTAATTTTTAAACATTAATATGAGGGATAAGAAAACTGGCATTTGAATCTTTCATTTGGATAGCATCATCTGGGTTATTTGTTCAGTGAAGATAACTGCAAACGCAGAAAGCCACAGGCATTACAGATCCTGTGTTAAGTATGCAGAGTTATCAGAACATAAACTTCTCCAATGACAAGTTCAAATTTTACATGATAAAGACACCAGACATGATCCATCTACCAGAAATTATCTTCATAAATATAGCACACAGAGCCCTTGGCTCTTGTACAAACTGGAGAACTGTGTGGAGAAGAAGACACGATACTTTTGGAACAAGTACTGAATTCAAAAGCCATGCTGGGATTTTCAGCCCTCAAGCGGGCAGCACTCAACTGTTTCAAAGCTGAATCATTACTCCACCTCCCCCCTTACATTTTATGGTCTGATCTCTGATATTTGTTTGGTTTTCCAGTCTGCTTTAGATCTTTCAGGCACAACTTGAGAGGTGCTTCAAGCTCATAAAGTGCTGCTTTGATTTACAGCTTTGTACAGTATTAAATAATAAATAAGCAAGAAGCTTAAAATGATGTGCTACCAGGACCCTGGCCTTCATAATATTTTCCACTCAATAACTCCCAAGCACAAATTTTCCACTCACAACAGAAAACCCGTAAGAGAATCTGCATTATTGTGCATAACAGTACATTTCTTCTGAGGTAGCGAGACCAATCAAACTCAGACAAAAACACTGCAAAAAAATTTCTTAACATAAGGATAAGGCTTACATTTTTTCCACTTGTGTTCTTCAACTTTAATTTATACCATTGCCACCCTCCTTCTCCTGTCCAGCATTCCGCAGCGGGAACGCAAGGTTGGAAAAGGTGTAGGCAGACATAGGTCTCCTCAAAGGATTCCTGGTGTAACCTTTCCGATAATTTACAGTGATGATGCCATCATGGCTCACCGACTTCAATAACGCATTGCGTGTTGCTCAAAGGGCTAATACAGGACAAATCCCTAAGGTCCTGGAATGTCTGAATACCCGACGTTCCTAAATTTTCCACGACAGCTGTGTTTATCGAGACTTTTTGTGTGTGTATGTGAAGCCACCAACACAGCTGTGAAACCCTGGGAGCCCACGGCAAAACTCACCCCAAACGCCCTCAGAGCAGGTTACCGCCCTTCTCCGTGTCAGCGCTCGGGCTTTCTAATCCCTTCTCGTGTCTCGGAGCTCCCCGCACACCTCACCACACCAAAGGATGCCGCGCAAAGCCATTAGAGCTGCGTCAGGCTGGAAACACAGCACGTACCTGCCGCTGCCACAGCCGCCAGCCCGAGCGAGCCCCGGCAAAGCCCGGTTCCCCCTCTCAGCCCTCCCGGAGCCCCGGCAAAGCCCGGTTCCCCCTCTCAGCCCTCCCGGAGCCCCGGCAAAGCCCGGTTCCCCCTCTCAGCCCTCCCGGAGCCCCGCGGCCCGGCCCGGCCCGGCCCTGCCCTCACGGCGGCCCCGTGACGGTCGCTCGGCAACGAGGCAGCCGCGCTGGGCCGCACCACTCGCTGCCGGGCGGGATCCCCACAGCGGCACTGCAGCTCCTCTGATGGCGACAGTACAAAAAAAGGAGGAAAAAACAGCTGCTTCTTTTTTTTTTTTTTTTCCTTCTTCTTTTTCCCCAGTAAGCGTCGTTTTCAGGATTCCCAGTGTGGCCGCAGGCACAGCAGAGACACTTCTTTCCCTTCAAAAACTCTCATCTATTAACACCTAAATTGTTCTTACTTGGTTTAAAACAGATTTTGAAAGTTTTAGTACAGTATTATTTTTCAAAAAAACCCTCTTTTTCTCTTCTCCTCTCCCCCCCATATGTTCTTGCTTTCAGCATTAAAGAACCATCCCTTGAAAAGTAATCCTGAAAACCCTTCTTCAGTGTATTTTTCATACCACCCGTAAATTATGAGGGTTTTTTTTACCTAAATAGGTACAGGGGAGAATAGAAAGCAAAGTTTTCTTCTTTTTTTCTCTTTTTTTTTTTCCCTCCAAACAGGCTACCTAGACTAAGAATAAAATGATTCAGTTTTTCTAACACATAGGTAAAATGTGTCCAAAAGTAGTGCAACATTCATTTTGGATAAAAAAGTAAGCAAGAAAACCTTCAGATCATAAAATTCAGATCCCAGAACATAGTTCCCATACTTAGTAAGATGTCATTATTTATGGTTAGAAAAAACTATTCCTATACACTTAACATGATATCTTAAAAATAGGCTTAATATAGAAAGCCAGAATTATTTCCATAAGGAGTTTTTTCCTTACATATTCTAAGAATAAAATTGTTCACTTTCAGTTTTTCTAACATAGAGGTAAAATAGAATGTATTTCTCCTCATAATTCACATGTACATCGCTCTGTTTGGACAGTGATAGCTGAGTGTAAACCAAAAACCATGTCTGCTTCCACATCAGAGGATCTAAACATGATGCACCTCTGGAGAAGCACTCTGTAAAGTTTCCTGGGAAGCTGCAAAGGAGTGGAAAAGGTAGGTGAAAAGAGGGGGTTATCAACCAACAAACCTTCAGATTTCTTTGGGAAGGCTGATAGAAATAAAGAATGTTAACCAGGATTTAAAAAGGTGATTCTCACCTCAGTTTCGTCTCTATGTTCCAAATGTCAGATGAAAAATGTGTGGCCTGATTGTCAAGCATAGTAGAGGCATTGCAAACAATTTAATTATTTAGCAAAGGAAGGAGAAATATTAGTTATTTCAAGCACTAATGGAATTTTTAAGTATTAATAAATAAATATTTATAATTGAAGTTGGTTAGTGTTTGATAGATAAACAGTCCTGCACAGTAGTACAAAGCAAAGTAATTTCTTTTATTTACTCCTAAAGTTAAGGTGAAAAGTCCTTTGAAACTCTGTGAACAACTTCAGATGTTTCTTAACTGGTTTAGACACGGGACTTGGAAGAAATTCCAGCCGTGACAAATTAGCAAGGGGTATAAAAGCAAATGCCCACAGCCATTGTTTAATTAAACAAACACCTAATTTGGGTCTCTGTGAATTCTTGGTAATAATTCTTTGTAGTCTGCTGCTGCTGTTAGGTTTCCCAGCTCTCACTGTCTGTCCCACTGCACTGACATCTGCTGTGAGTCAAGCAATGGTTCGCACAGGTGACAATTTCCCAGGTTTTATTTTGCGTCCATCTTCTTTCAAGCACTCAGCCTGCACATGAATAAAATGGGAGGGTCACAAAATACTAATTCACACCGTTGATGTTTAAATCCAATATTGACTTTCCAGACTCCTGGGCCTATTTTGGAAAAAGCCCCACACTCCAAAGTACATTCAGAAGCAAAGCTCTCTGAATTACTTAAATACAAGAACGAGTGCTGGCTTTCAGGGGAAGATGCTGCAATATGAATGGAATAATAAAATATTCCTTCAGCCAAAGGAAGAGAGAGAATGACTTGGCACCCCACCGAGATGATGCAGCATTGTCAGTGTGGTTTCTTCAGACTACTACGGTGGCATTGTCTGGCTGCCTCTCAGACCCCCCGATCAGTCGTTTGTTTAACCCTTTGATATTTTCAACCAAATTCTGTGGGGAAGCAGATGTCTTCAAGAAATGAAAGTCACTACAAGTTTAGTGTGGACTGGGGCAAGGAAGACTGAAGCATTTGCCATTTTGGGGGGAAAGGATGCTGTGTGAGTGTGGTGGATGAGCAGGACAGAGCTAGTGTGGGGTTAAGCAAATGCTGCTGCTTGCCTGACTGCTGCTTTGGGACTGTGGGGAGAGATGAGGGTGGTGTGTAGGGAAAGAGGGAGCATTGCAACTCAGCGATCTTCATGAGCACGTATAGAGATGAGCTGGAGTCAGAATGGGCATGGAAAGGGCAGCACTTGCTAGGAAACCCAAATTCCTTCATTGTGCTGCTCAGCAGATGACTTGTTTAATCTAATGGCAGGGTTCTCAGTGCACAGGCAATTAGCCATATATTTTTCCCAGTCGTTGACTTTCCTGGTAAACCTGGAGAACATCAGCGTTCTGGGCAGCCCTTCATTAAATCTGACCTGACTGGTGGTGGTAAATTGGAACAGGTGGTAAAGGACGTTTTGGCACAAGCTGAGGACTGTCGTGCTTTGAGAAAGAACACTGGTACACAGTGCAAACTTTGGCTCCTTTTTGAAGCCATATTCAGTATTGTGCTACAAGTGAATGTGACAAGCAAGGGTTTGGAGTGCCTGCCTTGGCAGCTGGGACCTCACACCCAGCTAAGCACACAACCCTTTTACAATAGTTTTGCCACAGAAACAAAACCAGGAACAACAAAGTGTGCTCTGCTGACAGATGAGGGGACTGCCAAGCAGCTGTCTTTGGGAAATTCAGGGTGTCTGGAATCTACATCCCAACAACAAGGTGTTGGTGGGATCCAAATGCAATGGCACTTTGCAGCCTATAGCATTGGGACAAAATGCAGACTGGCTCTTTCTTCAGATGCTGGATAAGACGATGAAGTCTAGAGAGCATTTGGAGTCCTCTTTGGAAGGGGCGGAAAGAGCAGATCTCCTGTTTATTCCAGACTTGAAGTTGTCTTTGGCTCTGGCAGCTGTGCTCACCTGGGCTTGGCGGGACACGCAGGCAGCTGGCTCACCTGCAGCAGGATCTGCCAGCTTCCTGATTTCTGGCTCTCAGGGATGTGTGCTCCCTGTGGGAAGCGTGTGCAGAGCTGTCGAGAGCAGAAGCAGTGCAGGCAGCCTGAATAACATTCCTCCAACTCGGTTTCTCAGCAGAGCACTTATTCCAGGGCTGTACTTCCCTTTGATTGATTGCCCCTGCCGTTGTGGGGCTGACATCTTACACGGGAGTCCTGCTTGGTTGCTTATCGTGGGAGCATGAGGAATGATCATTCCCCAGCGACACCCGTCTATAACAGTGAATAATAGCCAGGAAGGGAGGCAGACAACAGTAGGAACATGCTCAAGAGAGGTGCTGTAATTCTTGGGACAGGGTGCTTCTGCAGAGGAGGAGGAGAGCTTGCAGGGTGGACAGGAGGGGGGGTCCTGCCACTGTTGATGCTCTCTAGAGCTCAGCAGCTGGAGAGAAACATTGGCTAAGGATGGTCAAAGCTGGGAAGGGAAAAAAGCCAGGAGGGAAAAGGATGAAGTGAAAAGAGCTAGGAGCCACGCCGGAGAGCATACAAACAGCCTGGTGACCTCTGATGCATGAGGGATGAAGAAAACAGACTGTGATTGACTATGTGGACCATCTGGGTGATCTTCTTCTGGATTTCAACTGTCCCGGTAGGTGCTCAGATCTATTTATTCCCATTTGCATGGAATCACATGTTATCTGAGTAATTCTGAGCACCTCTATTCCATGAAGTTGTGGTGTCTGTGTTTGAAAAGATCTGTGTAGAACCTGGGATTCTTAAATTTTATTCTTGCTTCTGCTGCTTCCTGCACTAATTGACAGTGGCCAGATGACTAGATGCTGAATGCCTCAGTTTCCCCACCTTTATAAAGACAGAAGTGTTACTAACCCACTTTGACAAACACAGTAGCTGCTGTGATGAAGAAGAGATTTGACACCGTTCAGAGAAGCTTTACTGATTTACACCAGCAATCAATCCCTTAAGGGGCAATGCCCTTGTCTAGCAGTGCCTCCCTGGACTCAGATTGAAGGAATGTGAAGTGATGTTTAAACCACAAGGTTTGGTTTCTTTTTTTTGAGCTTTACCACTTGACTGAGATTTATGTGGCAGATTGTCTCTGCTGAGCTCCAGGCACTTGGATCAGTCAGAAAGGAGAGTGAAACCTGGGCTGTGATCTCCAGGTGCTGCTCAGGTTATTGAGATTTTGAATGCATATAAAACGAGGGATGAAATACGTCCAGCTTGGGTGTGAGAAGTTAGGAAAGGATCAAATTACTGTGTCATTGCAACAAATGGAAAAATCAATTTTTTTGTCTCAGCAGGGGATTTGGTTCCAACTGTGAGAAAACCTGAGCTCTGCCTAGACATTTTAATTGCGGAGTGAATGCAATCTTCAAACCTTTTGCCTTTTGATCATCTTCTGCAATAAAAATAGTGACTGTGATGGTTTTCTTGTGATTTTGCTTTCTTATTCTTAGTGCTACCTAAAAGACTGTAAATAGATGTCATTGCTCAGGGTGACCCCAAGAGCACCTCCTTCTATTGGTTCTTCTAATCTTTCAAAATACCTATTTTGATTTTGCCAGGCATCTTTTACTCCTTAAGTCCTCTCATTACACTAAATCCACTTATTTTAGAATGAAACATCTGTGAATTCTGTGGCTGCAAATATGAATTAAAAATAGTGTTTACATCCATTCATTTCACAGTTTAAAAACTATGTTGGCTGTTGCTATCAATATTACAAACTGCAGCTTTTTGCCCGTTCTGGAGATCTATTTATCACAGCTATCTCTGTTTGGAACGGGTTTGGTATCTTGCCTTTAAACAAAATATGAGGATGTCTTGCTCTCTGTCCTGGTTTCAGCTGGGATAGAGTTAATTATCCTTTTAGTAGCTCGTAAAGTGTTAAGGAGATCGAAACTGTTTCAGAGAGCTGTTTAGGAAGAGACATAGAAACCGCACGTAGAGGAGCCCCTTTTCCTGCTCGTTCTCAAGCAGCGGGGGCAGGCTGTTTGCTCCCACTTGTGGATGGTAAACACGAGTGAGACTGAGCACAGCTGGTAGCAGAGTGGGGTTATCCGGCCACGGCATGGGAAGCGGATCTCGCATCGCTCCGCAAACATCCACGCGCTCGCAGCCAGCCTGCCCCATCAGGAGCCAGTGTTGGCAAAGACTGGCGCAGGGACAGTGTTTGTGGAAAAAAGAGTCTTTAAACCAGCATCTGGAAGCTCTCTGCTTTCCTTGGGCTTAAAATCCTGTTAGCTGCACATCTATTACAGGAAGTGGTATCCAGCTGATTAGAAGAATAGGGTGGACATCACTTTGTGGTGTAAAACACTAATCATAAGGCGCTAGCTATGCTGTATTCCTGCTTGAACAACACATTTAGTGTAAGAAAGTAATGCCGTATCAGATCATCAGGGTGATCTGCACAACTGGGTGTGCTAAAAGCGTGTGGCCTCATTCTAGCCATAAAGAAATAACACAGAATTTAAATATTTCTAAAACAAAAACTTTCTTAGGATCCACATTTCTTAAAAGAAAACAGCGCCCACACAATGTAGAGGCTTATTTAAGATGAAGTATTCCCCTGTTCCTGAGATCATTGTTAACATGATTCCTAGCATTTATTTTTACATATGTTCAGTATCATCTTAACAATCCGCATGCAAACCAGACTGGTTATGTTGGCCACCTCAAATGCTCAGCATTCAAATCCTGCCATCAGAAGACAGTTTCTTTCATATAAAGTCTTTGTATGTGTGATTCCTGAAAATTCATTACATTGTGCAAAACCAGGTGGTTTCTAGTTTATTTATTTCATGACACACAAAGACAAATGAGAAAGATACTGAAGTTAAACACACCAGACCAATTAGATGAGGTATGATACACTGCTGAAAAGATCAGACTTTGTTCAGAAATACAATACTCAAAAAATTTCCAGCCAAAATAGTGAGAATATGGTCTCTAATGTCTGGTGTACTAAAATTTAATTGTAGAAAAGTAATAGTTCTCATTACAAGGTTTTCAGGGATTGTTCTTTCTCCCAAATCTAATCTGAAAGTGATCAGCAATGCCAGAAGATTTATTAGGTTGAGCAGTAATGTGATGCTGCCGGGTTAACTTTCTTGAACAAAGAACATAAAGAAATTCTATCTGATACTTTTCAACTAATAGATCCTAATGACTGGCTTTTAATCTCTTCATTCTGTGTATACGTACATATGCATTTATATATATATGTACATGAAAGTGCCATGGTGAGAATTTATAGAGATTTTGGGTTTATCCATGAGAGAGAAATTATATAATTCATTATAATGGGAATCCACTTATATTCAGGTTCCTTGTGTCAAAAAGAATAGACACTGGTAAAATAAAAGAAAGGGTAAAAGTACTTTTTTTCTGAATGAGGCAACTGTTAAGACCTTGTCCTGCAAATAATTTTGCAATGATTTTCAATACTTCTCATTTTAATGGTCTCTGGCTGTTTGTTTTTTTCACTCATTTTGGTCCAGCTGCATAAAACATAAACACACATTTCATTGCTACATCAGGACTGAGCAAACACTAACATTTCCACATGGTTTTATGAGAAAGGAAGATGGGAATATGAGAAAATGACCTTAGGATGAATTACTATGTAGGTTCTCACGAAAATCTGGGTGAGATTCTGCTTTCAGGTGGGCTCCTGCAGCTACCAGATGGTAGCAGTGAAACAGGCTTGGGTGGTCTGCAACCAGTGGGCATATTTGGATCACTTGTGCCCAGGAAAATGACCTGCCAGGTGTATGGTTTAACACTGCCATGGTTGAGTGATTAATTCCGTTACTCTAGGAGACTCCAGCAGTGTCCTGGATGTTTCTGCAGTCTTTTGGAAGAGCAGCCTGTTCATGTACTTAATTTAGCAGAATAACACATTTTTCTCCATGTCAGTAAGATCAGCAAAAGGGAGAAGACATAAACTCAGTCTGTGCTTCCCTGCTGCTACTATAAAAATGCAGACTTAATTGGGAAAATTGTTTATATTTCAAGGAAATATTGCCCACAATCAAGTGATAGATTTGCATGGGGAATATGAGCACAAAAAGGGTAGATTCTGTCAAGATTTTATAAGTTTTAAGAGGAAAAATGATTCCACTGCTTTTAAAATTTGTAGATCAAAGCTGTTCCACCCATCTGTGACCTCCTGAGCGTCCTGAAAAGGGAGGAAGAAAAGTGTGTGGAGACTCTTTCCCTGGAGGCAAGGAACAGAACGACTGAAAATGATCTGCTCCTGAGCTCAGGTAAAGGCTGAACAAATGCACACAATAAAAGCTGCTCTCACATTAACTGGGTGCCTCAGACTCAGATACCCCTACCTCCCTTCCCATAGGAGGCATGCATTTAGTATATATCTCTCCTTCAGGAGCAGAAAAACAGGTAAGATCTGTTACAAGGCTTTGAGAGTGGGATTTTGAGCTTTCTGTGACAGGAAGAGTTGTGGGAGCCTTCTAACCCAGTTGCTTGACTGCAATCCTCACAACTAGAGAACACGCCAGCAACAAAGTCTTGCGAATTGCAATCCTCTCTTCTTGGACAAGGATAATTTAAAAAGTCACCCCAGCAAGTGCAAATTTACTTAACTATATTTGCCTTAAAAATCAATGAAGACCAGCAGCCAGCATTTAAATCACGTGGCTTGAAGGTCCTCATTGCTTCCTCCTTGCTCCAAGTTACTGTCACCCAACAGAGTTCTTGAATTGCAGCAAGGATTTATCATCATATAAAGGAGTTTTTTGGCCTGGGAAAGTTGTAGTACTGAGTCCTCATCACGTAGACAGCTTTGCTTTCACAGCTGAGCAACTGGGGTCATGTGCAAGAGATTATTAAACCTTGCCTGTGAACTGTGTGTTAGTTCCCCCAGGCAGTTGTTGGGTCAGCATCTCAGAGAGAACATTGGGTGTAGGCAACATATGTGATTATTTTTTGTGTGTGACCAGCCATCACCACTAAGGATGGGGTTGTGTCACTCACAGCATCTCGCAGACTGAACTGATTCTGGGTGGTTTTTGTGGACCGTGACACGGGCAAGGTCCTCACCAGCATGAGAAGGGAAGGAGCTCTCATGAGATGTGCTGTGTGCAGGCTATCATGGCCACAGATAGGCTACCATGTTGTGCTAGAGTTAAGGTGTTTTCTTAGTTTCAAAGCCTTTCTCTCTAACAGAGAGTGTTGGAGACACAGAACAGTCTCACTTACAACCTGGCCCAAGGGCAGAAGTCAGAGGGAAGATCTATTGCCTGCTTTCTTAGGACGCCTAGCATTTTACTCTGTCACTGTTTCCTCCCTGTCCCTTGCAGACTGATGGGTGTGAGCACAGCTTCAGGGCATTACAGCCACGTAGCACTGACAGGATACCTTATGGCAGGCTTCCAGGTACTCCACAAGACAAACCTGTCTCATTGCATGTAAGAAGTTTGATGATATGAATAAATCAGTATTGTTTATTTCCTTCAGTGAAGAGGAGGGTGGTTTGTCAGCCTATTTCTTTTTCTGCTATGATCCTGTGATACTGCTCCAATGTTCAGCTCTGTGTTTCCTTGGCACCAGAGCTCCACAGATGCAGACAAGTAGAACTCCACAGGACCGTGCAGGTGTGGACCCGCACTAGCACTAGCAGGCAGTACCATTTTACAGACGGTCTTGTTTTATCTCAGTCAAATAGTAGCTTCTCAGCAGACACTTAATCCGATTTTAAACTGGATCCACATCTTAAAATTCCCCCAAGGCCTTTCGTTATTGGAATTTTTAAACTGGATAATTCTACCTAAAATTCTACCAAACTCTAAGAAGGGTTTGTTACCTTGGTAAATTAGGGAGTAATGCTTCTGTTCTGGGAAATTACACACCTGAAAATACCTCCAGCCTTTAAAGTATCTGCATGCCTGAAGTCCATGTAGGAGAAAATCTCATACAGGGATTTCAGTTTGAAGAAGAGAGAAACAAAGCTGAGGAATTCAGTGCATACCCTTGGAGGGTCGTGCAGGGAGGAGGGAAGGTGGCTTTGCAGGGTGTGGGGCGCCTTCCACACCCCATCCTTCCTGCACCTGCCCCAGAAGCTTTGACTGGCACAGGTGTGAAAAATGACAAAGCAGGGGACAAGCTCCCACCATGCCATCTCTGCTGCAGTGGTCACATCACTGTGAAGATGGCACAAACAAATGAATTCATTGCTGGGGAATCAGGCACAAAGTATCTGAGCAGTGAGTGTTTCTTATCCTCGTGCAGTAAAAGGGAAAAGGGACTCTGACCTTGTGATAACGTTAGCTTGGGAAAGGGAGCAGTGTAATATTAATGTAACCCAAGTCACGGTTACACTCTTTTTTGTGCATGAGTGAAGACAAAAAAATCTCTTGGGAGCAAGGAGCAGGACAGGGTAGCTACTGGAGACCTGGAACCTCTGATCATGGTGACACCGTGTATTGCTGCTGGGAGAATGCTCTGTGTGCTGCCTGAGGGAGATCCCAAAGAGCACAGGGCTGTGTGAACAAGATGTTGCTGTGCTTTGTCTCCACTCCGAGGCTCTTTATCTAGCTGGAGGTGGGAGACACCAGCTTTCATCCGTGAGGAGTGGCAAGAAGCCCACCTGCAGGAGGAATAGCTCAGCTGGTTTTTGTTTTCTCTTCCTGGATGGAAACCACCCAACATCATAATTTTGCCAGGTTTTTCTGTGCACTGAGTCTGATTTGGGGGTTTTATGCCTGTGGTGTTGGCATGAAAGTTCGATAAATCAAACAATGCAGCACGTTAAGTCGTAAATATCACCCAAGGTGAAGTTTTGCTTGCCTTTAAACTTTTGCTTTGAAGTAAATCCTTTCCAATACTTCTAAACATTGGCACAGGGAGGACACCAGGGCTGAGGTGCCACCCTGGCTATGAACAGCTCTGTATTTTCAGGCACTAGGACTGTTGCACAGGAGGAAATCAATACATTTCTAGAAATGTAAATATTTTTGTCAGGCTAATGGTGGTTTGCCTTACAAAGCATTAAGTGTTTGAGGAGAGTGCTTGGTCTGCACTTCCTCCCCTCAGCTTTCAGGGAGTGTGCAGGGCAGACGGCACGTGTCCGGATACAGCAGGCACAGCGTAGTCCTGACACGCCTCAGTGGCCTTTTTTTCCCCTGTTACATTGCAGAAACCACAAAGAAGGCTGTGCTAAAACCATTGACCAGTGAGTGGAGGCAAAAGGGAATGAGTCTGAATGATTTCAACCTATATCTGGAGAAGAGCAAAATAAGAAAGGGTAGGATTGCAGTTTCTCTGTGGTGCAAAGAGCATCGAATGTAGGTCTTCTCCACTAACACCTGCACCTCAGGCCAAAATTAATCCATGCCAGCATCCAGCACCTAGCAAGATGTCTAAGCAGAGATCACCATCATACTGTGCTCCATCGGCCACCAGATTAGCTCCCTGATGCATCTCTACCAGCCCTGCCAGAAGGCAATACAGCCAAGCTGAGGGTACAGCTGGAAAATCTCCCTTCTGCCTGACTGTGAGAGGGGACCACGACAAACCCATCCTTAAAATAAGCAGCCCTTGCACCTAACTGAGGGAAATGGGGTGAGTCTGGGCACCTAAGCTTAGTGAGTGGTCTGTTGGCATTGTTCACTTCAGCACAGCCTTGGCATAGTGAAAGAGAGGAGTATTTATGGTGATGAAAGGAAGACATGGATGCTGTTCCTCTCTATCCTTTCCCCAGTATGATGAGATTAGCTCAGCTGGTTAGAGCATGGTGCTAATAATGCCTAGGTTGTGATCCCCACATGGGCCATTCACTTAAGAGTTGTACTCTCCTTGTAGATCCCTTGCAACTCAGAATATTCTGTGATTTAAGTGGTCTGTGGTTTAAGTATAATCCTGAAGCTGTTTAAACTCCTAGTCACAGAATCACAGAATGGGTGAGGCTGGAAGGGACCAATGGATCATCTAGTCCAACCTCCCTGCTCAAGCAGGATCATCTAGCTGCGGTTTTTCCTGTTTACAAAAATATTATGTAAGGAGAACATTAGGATGACTCAAAGAGGAAGCTTTAGAAAGACTGAAAGTAAGCTAAAAATTTCCCATCTGGTTTCCTTCATCTTTCCAGGGCCATTCAATAGTTATCAGCAAACAGATGAGTAGCCAAGGGCCTGATGTGAAGTTCAGAACCATTCTAATTGCTATTTGTGTGTCTAGTAGAGACCAGTGAGATCAATGACCAGAATGGGACCGGTCTGGGAGTTTGCTTGGGCTGGTTTGAAGCAATCAGGACCTGCTCTGTCCTATCCAGTTCTCAGCAGGACTTGCTCTGTCTCAGCCAGCTTGCTTTTCAGAGCACTGAGCACCTTTGTTCCTGTAGCTGTCTTGGTCCGTGGGAGATGTTGCATGGTGTTGTGCTGCTTGGAGATGTCTCCCAGTGTTTCATTGTTGGAAGAAATTTCATGGTGTTGTGTCACTGGGAGATGCTGTATGGTATTTGCTTGTTGCCCCCCCAGGCAGATGTGCTGGAATGTGGGATAACATGAGTTGCTGGCCTTCATCCACTGTGGGACAGACTGTCAATGCTCAGTGCCCTGAATTCTTCCAGTTGCTGACTGGGAAAAAAGGTAATGCTAAAATGATGTTTCTCTTGCCCAGGTGATTTTTATTGAACACTTATTTATTAAACACTTTATTTTTTATTTATTTACAAAGACTCAGGTCTGAACTTGAAATCAATTTTTTTCCCTCCTTTTAAAGAACGACAGTTACTTAGCAGCTCTGTTTCTAACACTAAGCTTAACATGAAAAAGCCTGAAATTAAAGTAGTGAGATCTTTAAAGTGTTTGTTTTTTTCTAGCCAGGTGGAAAAAAATTGCAGGAAGTAAATGCTATCCTGAAAAGCAGGTTTTTAGCATGGTTTCTTAAGCAAAAGGGTTTCTTCCACTCAGGTTCTGTGTTTATTTCTGTCTTTCCTCTTTTAATAACTGCTAGAGCCAGTGGCTGGTCCCAGATGAGCTTGATGAGGACAAAACTTCACACAGCATTAGGTTCACACAAGTTTTGGCAAAACATCCAGCTAGGCAGACAGAAAAGATCCCCTTTTTTGCCTTCATTAAGAGGAAATCTGCACTGGAGATTTCTCTCTTGCCTGTGACAGGATCTACACAAGTGGCACAATCTCATGGAAATTCAGGTTTCATGGCTCACCAAACAATTCACTCAAACAGAGGTGAGCTCAAGCAATGCTTATTGTCCTTTTTCTGGGATATCTAAGCTAGAAATGAAGTGGCATTTACTCCCAGTAGGCTACAGTAATCATGAGCTATTAAGTAAGCCTGCTTTCTGTTCATTTCTGCTTTTCAGTAATGCCTAAACAATATGTTTACATTTTTCTTTAGGGAGTTAATGATTCAAATGAGGAGAGGGTTTTGCATTCTTCAGTTATACGGCACAGATTAATGAGGTCCAGTACTTACAGAAAAGCAGACAGATTCATTTTATGAAGGGAGGAACAGGAGACAAAGTATTAGATTGTCTAATAAAGATTACATAACTCAGAGGAGTAGCACTTAGTGCTCTTTAAGTGAAATCAGACATGAGCCACTCAGATTAAAATAAAAACCGTGCTACTTTCTGTACACACGAACATTATCTGCCCTTCGAGCCCTTTAATCTGGTTTAAATCCGAAGGATAAACTACACAAAGGCATAGATCGCTGAAGAAACCACCTGTCTGGCATCTATATCTTTAGCGTAGTGATCCTGGCCCTGAAATGCAGTAACTGAAATCCCTGCTGGTACAGCCACTAGAGGGAACTGCTCCCTGCCTCTGGCCTTCTCACCAGGGAAGAAAGCAGGAATTTGTACATCCAAAGGTCATAATTACATCTCAAATGTTCACTGCCTTTTCTTGGAGATAGACTAACAGCTTAAACTTTAGTTGCCCTCCTTATCGAGAAGCTGATAAACAATAATCAGAGTGACAGTGTTAAAAACAGAACCACAAGACCTGGTCCATCATCATTATCATCTTATTTCAGTCTCTGCATCTGACATTTTGGGTCAAAGTCAGCAATAGTTCAACCTCATTCTCGTGGCCACGTTCTTCTTTGATTTTATACTGTGGTTGGCTTGTGACTCCCGAGTTTATTTACTGCTACAGTCATTGCCCTGTTTGAAACAATTTTGAAAAAGAAAAACAAAGATCTACTTGCTTCAAAACAAAAGCAAAGGTTTTCTCTCCTCACTACTTACAAAGCAGATGGGCAGCCACAAATGCCAAAGGCCCATATGTTAAGCCATGTGGATGGCTCTGAGCTCTGCCCAAACCCTGGTCTCTGTGCTGACATCTAGACGTGCATTTGCAGCCCAGACTGTCTGGCTCCTTTCTACATGGCAGACCAAAGAAACAAAATTATCTGGAACCAAGTAACAGAACTGAGCTTGGTGTCTCAGGCAAGGAATGAAGGAAGGTATGACAATTGTGAGGATTCAGAGGCAAAGGCCACATCCGATGGCCCCAGTTCCATAGCCATCCCTTTAACCAGAGTTCCTTCTTGCCTAGGCAATTCCAAAGTACCAGTAAACACCAAGCCCAATCCTTAGACAGACTGCAGATCCCCAGTCTGCTCTGACTGGGGCATGCTGCAGTTTCCCCAGCGTGTGTGTCACCCATGAGCAAGGAGCATTGCTAAAATTTTCCTCGTGTCCATCCATATGATGTGCCTGGCATAATCCCCTGTGCTTTGCATATAATGCAATAGCATGTGCATAACAACACAGAACTTCACCTCTTCTTGTCTGATCTGCTTGGACAGCCTCGGTCACAAAACAGTCACAGACATGTTTACAAGCACAGTGCTTTGCTCCAAGTTAAGTAAGCGTGTCTTAATAGTTGACGCTCAAGTACAGAATCTGCCACCACATCACTCCCTTGCTGGGTGCCAAGGCAGGCTGGGGAGAACCTTTTGGGAGAGCTGTTTCTTTCCTGTTGTTGCTGCACTGCAGCAAAGCATAGCAAACCTGGCTTATAAAGCAAGCCTGGCCCTTTCAAAGATGCTAAGCTGGAACAAGACGTTCAAATACGCATCACATCAAAACAATAGTGTGATAAGGACACACCCAGAGCTCTTCCCACTCAAGGTTCTCAGCATGTTTGCTGTGCCTTGCAGGTTTATAGAGGTGAGTTCAAATCAAGTGCAGACATGCTGTCAGGTCACCAGCACTGGCCTAGAGGTAGCAGGAGCCCTGACTCTGTCCTGACAATTCCAGCAGGGCTCCAAAGAGGATAAATCATTGCCAAACACTGCTGCGTACGCATCTCCTCCGGTTCCCTCAACACTGTGGGGATGTTTTGCAAGAGCCAGACATCCTAAAGTCCTCATGGCTAAGTGTGTAGGCAAAAAATAGACTTTTATGGCACCCTCTGGCAAGGCTTGTACTAAGAAGGACTGCTGATTTCATGTCCCCTCTAAGTCCCTGCTAGCTCGCAACAAAGCGAGGATTTCACTCTTATGTTTCTAAAGTGTGATTTTTACCAGACAGATCAATATGATTAGGACAGTGAGCAGTGGTTTCACTTCTTTGTAAAAGTTCTCTTCAGCACATAACATACATTCCTGCTAGGGCCACTTTCTTCCAGTGGCATTGTAAGTGGTGTTGGGCAGGACTTCCCACTTCCACTATAGGGCCAAACATGAATATGGACAAGTTCGAAACTATCCTATTCAGCCATGTGCAACTTGCTGGGCATCCATCTCACTCAGTTTTAGGAGTCTAAAAGTCAGTCCAGCAGAAGAGGGTCAGACAAACTGTCCTCTGCGGATACCAGTCTGAAAAATGAGTTGAATTCTGCAAATGCCTATTTTTCTCTCAAGACAGCCACAAGGTAGACAGTTGGACTCAAGTACTCAGCTTTCCAGAAGTTGAGCTTAAGTGAGGGGAATTTCCTCCTAACCTTTAATTTGCAAGTAAGCAAGGAAATCAACAGTGTAAAATAATGCCCAGTGTGGGGAAAAGACTTTTAGTATTCATTTAAATCTTACTGAAAATCTGTGACCATCTACAGTTTTGTGTTCTATTTGGAGCATGACAAACCACAGTAAGGAGGTGTTCAGCAGAGTATCAGGTTTGCATGGAGTTTGAATCTGTGATTGAACAAGTCATGTGTTTGCTGATCTTGGAATAGTGGCCAAGAAACACCAGATGTACTGAACAGTATTATTTATGTTGCAATTAACAAAAACACATCCATCACAGTCATCCCTGAGTGGGCAAACAATATTATGACCCACACAAGTACACTGGGCAAGTATCAACAGAATCAGCTCAGCTGCATTTCGCCTCCAGCTATGCAGAGTGCACTGCCTGGGGGAACATACTCTTCTGGCTCCTGGAGCAACCCTACATGGTGACTGAACCCTGAGGGCAACAAAGATACGACTGGAAATGGTCATACCCCATTCTGTCTTTTTTTATTGTTACCACACAGGTTTTGTGTACCGAAACTGTACAAGCGAGGGCTGGTCAGACCCATACCCGAGACCTGACATTGCTTGTGGCTACAATGTCAACGACACAACCAACGAGGCCAGAGTGAGTCTGAGTGCCCATGACCACAGATCTGCTGCTCTGGTGTCCTGGGGAGAAACATGTTTAGGAGAGACTGATTGATGTTGTGATTTAACTCAGGTGGGGCTATTGCTATTTGTGGTTTTCAGCATGAATACTTCCTGCAAATGATTGGAAGTGGCTGCTCAGGGTGAAATTTCAGTAGCTGATTTTACAAGGAAACTTATTCATTAAATAGGAGGAGCGATCTTTCTCTTGGTGTGGTCTGATCTCTACTAGACAGACATGGTAAAGATGTGATTATATGTTCCCCTGCAGCGTTCCTATTTCATGACCCTGAAGACCATGTACACCATCGGATACTGCACCTCCCTTGTGACGCTGACGATAGCTTTAGTGGTCCTGGCCTCGTTTAGGTGAGGAGAGCATCTCTGGCTTGTGTTTGGCCAGGACTTCCGGTCATCTCAGCTGACACAAATACTTCTATTGACTTTCAGGTCAAATTAAAAATTGAAGAATATCTGAAAACCTTCACAGAAATCAGTGTCAAAATTTATCTCTGAATCTTGTCTCCTAGAAGATGTCAGGGCTGCTCATTATACCGTGCTCTCTTCTTCTTTCCAAATTGTAGCTGGATGCACGTTGCAAATGGCATTTGCACCAGCTCCCTGCTGAGGTCTTCCCATGATTTCAGTGTCCCTTGGGCAGAGTGTCTTTCCCCCTGCTGCCCTTTTCCCCGTTCGAGACTGTGGCTAAAACTTTGTTCTAAGTGCCACTGCACTGACTTCTGGCAAGGTGTTTCAAGTTTCTATTAGCGATTTGACATTCAGCTTATCTTCACTCATCCCTGTAACCTGGAATTTGTACTGTGCTGCTTATTCAGTGAAATTAATTTCCCTTACAGTAAATGTCAGGGCGGCACCTCTGGGCAAAAGGAAACCCAACTACTTTTCAAATTTATATTCAGGCTGCGCAGCCTCTGGACACAGATTATGTGGAGATTTAATACAGATAACACTGCAGGCAGAAGTGCACTGTGCTGGCAGAATAAATAAATTCATCCAGGTGTGAATAAACATCTTGGGTTCATGTTACTCCAGAAAGGAGGGAGGGAGGGATGCTAGAACAAGCATATTGGCTTGAAATTACAATTTTCCTGGCAACGTTCAGCTTGTTTTAGTACCTGAGTGGAACAGATGTGACTGTAGCTTTTTAAGGTCTTCTCTAGGATATCCCTCTTGGGAGACACATTAGTCTTCCTTTCACAGACAGAGCAACACTGTTCTTCATTTGTCAGTTTAGCACTACTAAGGATTGAAACTTGCTGTTTAGAGCCACAGGCTCCTTACATTGTTGAGGAATGTCACTTCACTGGATCTCTCTTTTTTTTTGCAGAAGACTTCGCTGCACAAGGAACTACATCCACATGCATCTCTTTACATCGTTCATTTTGCGAGCCTCATCCAACTTCATCAAGGATGCTGTCTTGTTTTCCTCTGAAGACACAAATTACTGTGGGGCGTACACGGTAACCCTCTGCCCACCAGCTTGCTCCACCTCTCAGTTTCCCAGCAGGATCCTAGCAGGATTTAGTGTACAGGGAAGGAAATTTCTATCCCAGCTTTATATTCATCATGAGGGGTTATGGGAGAAGATAGGTGTGCTCTGCCCCTTCTCTGAGAACACATTAAATATGGCTGAGTTACACTGCCGTGCGAGACCTGATAGTAAGATAAGGGCTTGCACCTCCCAAATTTTGAAATGTTTTTGCCTTTTTCTTTTTATTGGCAGCAAAATATTTTGAAAATTTGGGTGTGAGGAGGGGTGAACAACACTGGAGATGATGGTCAATGCTTTAAACTAAAAGATAAGAATTAGAGAGTAATAAAAATAGGCTTGCTTTATTTTGTTTTATCCCACTGGTTTTGCTGGATTATTGTTGCAGAAAAATAATATTTTAAGGACATTTTAGTTTGTCTTTATCAACTGCTTTGCTTGGGAAGAAAAAGATTGACAATACATTCATGTGCTGCTCTAAGGTGATATTAGTGTTACCGGTACTAAGAATGCTGTAATAGTGAAATTCCCCTGAGACAGTAACCTGAATCCAAGTGTCCATGACATATTCAGTTCTTCTAGTGAGGCAGCTGATTAATGCATTTAGGAGTGCCAGCTCTGCTTTCTTGTCATGTGAACTCCTGTCTCGAGGACACCCATTTAGTCCCCTAATTGCTATAAAATCTCTATTTGCCAAGATTAATTTACAGCTCTCTTTTTCTGTTAGAAGGTAGGCACAAACCCAGGCAGGAGCTAATTATCCTCTCTTTCCTCAGGCTGGCTGTAAGCTCACCATGGTCTTCTTTCAGTATTGCATCATGTCTAACTACAGCTGGCTCCTGGTGGAAGGACTGTACCTCCACACTCTTCTGGTGATTTCTTTCTTCTCGGAAAGGAAGTTCCTCTGGTGGTTCATCGCCCTTGGATGGGGTACTGACCCTCCCTTCAGTGAGAATACCGGGGTTTGTTCTGCCTTTGGGATGGGCTTGTGAAGCAGTAACTGGTTTTTCCAATTGCAGGTGCCCCAACAGTGTTTGTGGCTGCATGGGCGACTGCTAGGCAACTCCTTGAAAATATTGGGTAAGTGGTATGGAGCGGGGGAAGCTGGCATGCCAGGGGAGCATGCAGCCCTGTACAGGCTGTTCCATGGGATCCTGCTCATTTCTAATTGCTGGGAGCAAGTAAATCAATCAACATCCTGCTGTGGTGGGAGCCTGGATCCTAGGATGTGAGTAGAGGTACAGTTGAGCAACACGAGAAAAAGCTTCCAATTCCATTTGAGCGTTTCCAAGGGTAGGAGGTAGCCTTCAGGTATGAATTCAGAACAATAATTTTAGTATCTGTATTTAACTTTCTGAATAGCGAAACTTTGTTTCTTTCTCTTCTCCCTTTCAAAATTTTGAACAGTGTTTGTACTTTAAGGGAAGAACCTATTTCTGTCCAGTGCAGGTAGGCAGTTTTCTGTCAGACACGTTGTACTACTAAGTGAGAACAGGAAATTAGTTTTGTAGAGAAAGGAATAGGGGCCTATCTAAGGTGCAAAACAGACTAAACCTGTTTGAAAAGATGCCAATGTTTTGATAAATGACTGCACCTTCTCTTCTATTTTTACAGGTGTTGGGATATTAACACTGATGCCAATACCTGGTGGATCATTAGAGGCCCCATAGTTTTGTCTATTTTTGTAAGTCTTTTCTGGGACAAGCAGATTCAAACTGTATTTTCAAATACTGTGAAGTCAGAGCTCATCTACTCAACATGCTGTAGAAGTGTGTTGATGAACCGATCTTAGACATGTGCCTGAACTGGTGTGACCCATGAGTTACTGCTTGAGCAACTTCTGCTCAGCAGGACTTAGTCAGTAACTAATGCCCCGAAGCTAAGTTCACAAGGAAAGCTAGAGTGTCCTCCCAAGAAGCAAGAGCCTGAAGATCAGGTTTCCACATCCTGTTGATTTCATATGAACTTGGCTGGTTTGCAGAAGCTTGTTTTGGACTGTTTCAAGGAAAGCTCCGGAGGAGAAACGAGTAGCTGTACATTTCAGTACAATCACTTTTGTGTCTGCCGGTCAATGCCTCTCTCAGCAAAGCCAAAACCAACTTGCCTTACATGACCACTGGCGTTTGTTTTCAGGAATGAAAACAGCTCACAGGCTGCACGCACCACATATTAGTGGACAGAACTGAGGCACTGCTCAGTGAATTAAGGCACAGGCGTTGAAACTCAGTGTGAGCCTGCCCAGTGCAAGGCAGTAGTGATGACAAGAGCAGTTTGGTGCATATAGTAGTCAGCATCTGTGTTTTGAGCATTTGCTGGTACTCTCCTTCAGAGCCTTAGGTGCCGGGGGGGCTGGAGCTGCTGCTTGGGATAGTTATTCTGCCCGATGAAGATGCTCTGGGTCAGACCATGCTGCAATGACCTGTCCGAAACCCTAGTCCAGAAACGTGAACTGCTGGTTTCTCTCAAGTAACCTGCTGACACTCCAAGAGAGACCTCAAGTGCTGATTGAGGTTTTCACGTTTCCACTAAGAACCATTTTGTTTGCAAAACACGAACTGCACACTTGCACACTCTCGGAAACCCAGTCAGCAGAGATGTTGGGTAAAGTTCTGCTCCCATTGACCAGTGAGCAATCCTGCATACCCACAAGACAAGCAGCAGACCGCAAAAGTGATTTGGGATCAAATTAACAAGGCCATGGCATTTATTTTTCCTTATGAAACAATCCTCATGCTAGGAGCCACTCAGCAATATTTAAAAGCTAACAAGACCCAGGCATTCTGCAAGACAACAAGCACAATCTTAGTTTATCTTTTGGCGGCCCCACCCGCTATCACCTTCCAAGTGTCCTCAGAATGCTGATCCTGCCTTGTTTAGCAACTGAAGGCACAAGCTGCCTGCATGACTCTGCAGGTTTTACCCAAAAGAGGCTTTACTCAAGCCCATAACCAAACAAACACCCAGATCTTAAGAACCCAGATCTAATCTCTGTATTCCCCACAGCCCTCAGCAGTTCAAAGGGCAGAAAATCAGCACCGATAAACACCTTTGTGCTCCCAGGCTCATGCTCATTCCTGCTCTGCCCGCGGGCAATTCCTCCGGGCAGGAATCCCGCCGCTCTCCCTTCCCCTGTGGTTTTTATCAGTGAAAAATCCTGCTCAGCCTACACAGCTCTTCCCTGGCCTAATGGGTTAAAAACCCCAGAATACCCAGACCTGAACCTCCCTTGCTTCCCACCACCCCAGAAATATTTCTTTCCTTCATGCTCTCCACCTCTAGCTCCTCACAGCTCTACTCCTTTCCTTGTCCTTCCCCAGCTTCCCCAAACTTCCAGCCCTCTCCAGACTCCCTCAGCAGCCACAGTTGCTCCATTTCCATCCAGTAACTTTAAAGAACTCAGGGACTTCCTCTGTATCTGTCCCATCTCTAATAAACCCACTTCTCTTAGCGAAACCCACCACCCCAGAGCCCTGCTCCAATGCTCACAGGCACGTATGACCCACCATGAAGAGGATGCACCTCTGCAATGGTGTTTCCCGGCTCAGGGAAGGGTTAGGGGCCTGCCACGGTGCAGGGTGTTGTAAAAGGGATGCAGGTCTGCAGGCTGTGCAAGCCAAGGGCAGATCAGCCCGAGGTCGCTCGCCACGGGATGCAAGGCACTGGCCGCTGGACAGAGACACAGACACGCTCAGGCAGCTCTACCTTCCCTGCAACTCCCACTCTTTGCCTGAGGGTCAAACGAGCAGAAACAGCTATTGCCTCATCTGCACCCAAACCGAGCAGATCAGCATTTTAATCTGATATCCACCCATCGAGAGGGAGAAAATACAAAAATAAGAACTCCAGCGTCGACTCTGTCTTCTCCCCACTTCTAACTACTTGGCCTCGTGATCCCAAACCACACTGTTTTTGGCAGGGAACAAACAGCATTTGTAGGCCCAGTTAGCAAGTGATCTGGCCCTTTGCTGGCATCCAAAGTCAGGCCAGATTGTGCAGAGGCTGTCAGAACCCCACAGCCACAAGGGACCAAACCGATGCTCCTGGTCTCCCTCCCCTTTTGTGATTTGTCTGGATAACAAGCCCTGACCATCTCCATAACTAAAGCTGCAGCAAACCAGCTGGGAAAGCAGCCAGCATCCAAGCCCAGGGTGGCCAAGCAGGCTGGAGAAACAAGAACAGAGACTGGGATGGGAACATGGACACAGGCAGGCCAGCCCCAATCCCTCTATTCTTTCTCCTTGGTCCAAACCCTCTAAACTGGCTCTGCTGACACCTGCCAGTTACATAAGTGGATAGTGGGTTTGTTGTTTGGTGAGTTGCTTTTGCATTCTTACTTTGTTTTTTTTTTTTCTTCAGATTAATTTCATTATCTTTGTCAACATTTTAAGAATCTTGGTGAGGAAGCTCAGCTCCCCTGAAAAACGGAGCAGTGATTTCAACCAATATAAGTATGTCCCTTACATCCCTTATAAGACATGTAAGGCCACATGAGCATTCCTTGCTCCTTCTACACCAGCTTTTCCCTCTGTTTCCATTCTCAGGAGACTTGCAAAGTCAACACTCCTCCTCATCCCTCTCTTTGGGGTCCACTACATCATCTTTGCTTTTTTCCCTGAAGACGCCAGCAGTGGCGCAATGGAAATTCAGCTGTTTTTTGAATTGGCTCTTGGATCATTCCAGGTAATATTTGACAAGCTATTATTTCTTTAAAATAAGAAAAAGAGGTAGAACATATAACTCTGCCACAGACTAGAGTTTCCAATGGCAAAGCCAAGCTAGCTGATTTCCCTTGAGATACCTCATCTCCATTCAAAAGCTGAAACTGCGGTTCTGTGACCATGGCTCTTTTATCTTTCAGGGCTTTGTTGTGGCTGTACTTTATTGTTTTCTTAATGGTGAGGTGAGTTTTGTGTGTATAACATTCTTTTTTATTGCTGAAGCATGCCTCATTAATCAGTGGGATACAGCCCCCAGTGAATTACACGTTTTATCTGAGAGTTTTCTTCCCAGCTACCTAACATCACTCGTGAAATTCCTCCTAGACCTGGCAAGCCTAGGTAATTGTATACCAGATGTAAACTTCACTTCTCAACTACTGCAACCCTTTCATTAATCAGATAACATTATTACTGTCTGGGAACTGAGGGTGGAGCACCATCCCTCACACAGTCACACTGACAGCTGACTAGTTCTGATGTATGATACCATTATCTGCCATCCCATCGACGGCCGTTTTATTTACTCAGTCCTTAGGAGGGAATTTATCCAAAGCTATATCCCGTCCAAGTTTATTAGGATACTTATAAGGTAAAGCTTTTGGAAGACGGACCATTTCCTTTGTAGTTGCATAACAACTCCCAGGCTTCTGGGCTAGAATTTGCACTCTGAAATGCTGCTGCTGGTAGAGGTGGGGGGAAACATTATACAAACCTGGAAGATCTAGAGCTAATTGGAAGGAAAAAAAAAAAAGCAAACCAGTGCCTAAGGAAAAAAAGTCAGTTTGAAATGAAGGAGGGTTTTGAAATACTCTGACTGATCTTTTAACAGGGTTCAGAAAAAGTGGTTTTGAAAAGAAAATCTGCTTTTTCTTTTTTTTTTTTTTTTTTACCTTGGCGTGCCAAAATGTCCTGTTTTTATATCTAAAATTAAAATTCTGGAAAAATCTAAACCAAACACTTCCTAAGGCCAGCTAGATTCTGTGAACAGTTTCACCTGCAATTAAATAGAAAGTTGTGTGGCTGCAACAACAGTATCACTAAAAGTATCAAGAAACAGGCCCTACCTTAACCCTTTAAACTGGGGTTTAAATAAATAAGCCAAATCATTGGCAAAGGTAACCAACTCTCATTTTCCTGTTATGCTGCTCTCTGCAGTGCAGGGTTCCAACATAAACTAGCTGAACTAAGTATTTTGTGACCTTTCTACCTAGGTTCAGCTGGAAGTTCAGAGAAAATGGAGGCAGTGGCATTTAAGCAAACACTGGCATCAGCATCTCAGCACCTCAGCGAGTAACGGAGGAAGCGGCTTGACTCAAGAGATGCAGATGGTGAGGTCCAGCCCACCAGAGCACAGGAGAGGAACCCTCCAAAGCTCAAGTGTGCTTTAACACTGTGCACCTGGGGGTACCTCCGTGCTCAGATGCACATGGCTGAGTCCCATGGACTGAGCTGGGAGTCTTGTGTCCATATCCAAAGCGAGACTTGGCTGTAGATCAACGGTTCTTGGAGCACATCTGTTCGTGTATATCCTGTGCAGCACCACGGTTATTTTGCAAAGCAAAATGGGCCAAAATATTATGCTCTTCCTTGAGTTTCTGGCCACAGTAATTTGTGTTTCTTTCCATACCTGCTGCTAGTTCTACCTTAAATGTGACCTTCCATTTTCCATGTGGCTCTCCAATATGTTCCAGGCTAAGCCAGGCTGGTGATTTTTTGACGTTCTCTATTTCATCTGCTGTAGAAGCTGAGAGAGAACATTAAATTTTGTAAGATAAAGGTTACATGCCATCCTCCATTGGTTTGAAGTGCAAAATTAATTAATCCCTAGAATTTATCAAGGTTCAAAGTCTTTCTGTTGTGGTGATGGATGATGGACATTGAGAACATAAAGCGCAGCTGAGCTCCAGTTTCCTGTCTGAGTGCATATCCATTGCTCCAGGGACAGTGGCAGGTTCAGACAGCTTTGTAACCTTTGCCTCTTTTAACAGGTCTTGGAAACCATGGTGGTCCAATGTGGATATTTGTATCATTTTGAAATGGTAAAAAAAGCTATTACAGCATATTCCAAGGGTAACCAAAAAAAAAAAATTCAGTAAGATAGCTCATTCCTATTGTGTCTGTACCTCTAAGACTTGACCAGCTTGTATTTGAAGGAAAGAAATGAAAGCTCTTGAGACATCTAAAGCTCAATTGAACTGGACAGTAGAACTTATCTGGTGAAAAACAATACCATAGTGGCTACCAAAAATCTCTTTAGCGTCTACAGTCCCTCAGTATATTGAAATCTACAGGGCTGTGCACTGTAATATGCTGTCAAAAAGTATCTGAGCTATCACAGCTTTATGCTCTTAAGGACATAATTAAGCAAATTTCCCTGTTTTGAATGGGAAAGGGATAAAATAATTCATCTCACAAATGAAATTAAATCTCCTACTTGATTTTGTAACCACATTTCCCTATTTGGGGTGATTTTTGGCTGGGTTTCTTCAAGGGCAAAGATGATTGAACCAAAAGCAAATGGTGTTTATCACTTCTCCCTCCTCCCAATCACCTACAAGACATTGGCAAAACATGCATGTCAAATGCTGCCTGAGCAGCATTCCCCAACCCCCTCTGCCCAAACTGCTCCAACGAGCTTTGAATCACACCAAATGCCTACATGGTAGGCTTCTGCCATTTTATCAGGAGGCAAACATGCAGAGAAGTTCATAGGATACATTCAGGGTTTAATTACCTGTACCGAAGCAGGTTTTTGAGTGCTGTTATCTCTGTTTGAAACTCTGAGATTCAGGAAAAAAATCTTTTTTTTCACTGGCAGTGCTGACAGTTATCCCACACCCTCCCTGGTGCAGCAGGTGCTGCAGGCAGCAGCACACGGAGGGCAGCCAGGAGAGGAAGGGCACTCAGCAGCAGGGAGAGCTTTGTGGTTGCTGCAGCCTGCCCTGCCTGGTTGGCTTTCTCGGCTCATGCAGGTCACCCAGCAGTAGGAGAGCTGAACCTCTTTATGACCAGGAAAAAAATAATGAGATGTAAAGCTGTAAACTGGCAAGTGTTTCAAGGAATTACTTTAAACTTACATTTTCGGAAACAGCAAGGTTTCAAGTTGGCTTTGTCCTTTAAAAGTCAGCCAAAACAAGTGGAAAGAAGAACAGAAGCAGGATCAGTCCCATGACCAAAGGAGAAGTGAAAGCCCCTCCACGAAGGTTGGAATGAAAGCTCTCATTTTTTGCTGACTCACCCAAGCCAAGCAGAGCCTCTGAACTTCTCGGGGGTTCACTCTGTCCCAGTGCATTTAGCAAGTCAGATACTTCCGAAAAAATGTAACCTTAATTTTCTCTCTGGCCTACGAATGAGACCAAGAAGGGTGAAACAACTTGTATGTTCCCTCTCTGAGAATTAAACATTCATCCTCCAAGCCAAAGCAGCTGTTTGTTTTAAATGCAAGTGCCTCCTTTCCAGCATAAATGAAGAAATACAGATTCAGAGATACAATAACATGTAATTAATTAGATCTGATGCAATTATTGGCTCTCACACAAGCCAGTGTAAGAGCTCAGCCTTGCAGTGCATAGTCAGGACCAGCACAAGACTGGGAGGAACCCAGGCTGGGCATGATACCTATTTGTGCAGGGGCTTACCACATCCCCAGAAAAAAAAAATGCTGCTGGTTTTTATATTTAAAAAAACCCAGTTCTAGCATAAGTTATTGTTTTACATGGCCATTTTGGTTTTATTTTTCTTGCCTGAAATAACCAAGAAAAAGGAATTATTCCCAAGTCTTGCTTGTTTAGCTGTGCTGAAGGATACTAGAGAATAGACCTACTTAGCTCTGGGGACATTGACATGTTTATAATCAGATGAAGAGGAACAGGAAAGCAGATCTCAGCGAGCAATGCAAAAAGCAGGAGATGAAGACACACAGGCTGAACACAAACTCCATATTCATGGAGCCCACCCACTTCCTTTTCACTACACTTGCTCCTGGGTATTCAGTGTAAAGCAGGTGGCTGTCACCAGTAGACAGGACCTGAGTACCACCTTTCACACAAGTAGTTGTCATTGTTCAAGGACACTGGTGACAGCCTCTGGCTATTCACTCCAGGTGCCCTGAGGAGCCAGTTGTCCTTCTGCAAGCCAGCACGGCAGGCAGCAGCTCCAGCAGCCTGAGCATCAGCAGCCTAAGAACTAATGAATTTAAGAGGAAGTCATTAATGGATTTTTTCTCCAACACAGCAACAAGGAAATTCCTAGTGAAACTGTCAGAAGCAAAAACCAATAGTTGTGCCGTGAATAATTACATTGTGCAATGCCTGAGTGCAGGGGAGCTGAAATGGGCTGTTTCAGAAGGGTTGGTACCGATTCAGTGGGGTTGGGTCCAGTGAAGGTGAGAGGCCTCAGGAATTCAGGCAACACCTCTTCCAGGACACTGCCTGGGGCAGACCTTGT
This sequence comes from Cnemophilus loriae, assembly GCA_013397755.1. NCBI lineage: Eukaryota > Metazoa > Chordata > Aves > Passeriformes > Corvidae > Cnemophilus > Cnemophilus loriae. Next base: position 3,879,843 of record VZTF01009642.1, on the reverse strand, counting down.
TTTCACTCAGAAATGAGGCCCTTCTTGCACGTGCCAGCTGACTTAGAAGGTTGAGAAGAAGGGCCATTATCAGCTTACCATAGGCCCCAGCAGAGGGAAAGTGGGTGAGGACAGTCATGTAATAAATCTTTGTAATCACGTTCTCGTGCCCTGCAAAAGCAAGCAAGGTTCAATCCCTGTCCAGGTGTCCCTCCTGGCACAGCTGATGAACGTACTGGAGACTTAAAATCAAAATAACATGCTCTAGGGGACTCTGCTGGAGCAGGGAGGCTGGACTAGGTGACTTCCAGCGCACCTTCCAACCTTAACCATTCTGTGATTCTGGAAAAACACAGTCCAGGCAGGATACTGCCATAGCTAGCAATTTCCTTATTGTTATCCACAAGCAATGGCTTGTGTACAAGTGTCCAATTAAAGTTAGTTACTAAGTCTAAATGGTTCATTAACAAGAAGTGATCTTCATTACCCTGCTTTTAAGAGATGTTAAACTGTCTGAGACAGGCCAACGACCTCTCCTGCTGGAAAGGGAACACCAGCTGCTAATTAACTTGAGATTACAGATACTAATTCAGTGGTGTAGCTGGGAAGCTATTTTCCTGACATTTAACTAAACCTGCTAATACAGCGAGCTCTGAGAAAAATACATAAATACATTTGTACTCAGATACCACTTCGTGCAGGCCAAACAATCAGAGCTGAGGAAGAGCAAGGATGCTTCAGACACGGGGTGCAGTGTGGGAACAGGAAGATGAAGGACACAGGAAAGAGCTCTTTAGCTGGTAAACAGAGCACATGCAACAGCAGGAAATCATTAAAGCGCCTACAAGGTTATCTCAAATTCCCACGAAGCAACACAGCTGACTGCCCCACTTGTTTTGCAAGACAAGAAAGCAGTGCTGGCTTCTTGGGCTGGTGCAGACACATTGGAGGGAAAAGGAGAAGGGAGCGTGTGGTGGCCTCAGTTCCCTTGGTCAGAGCTTGGCAGAGCACCAAGCAGTCATTTCTTCATCAGTTTAGCTGGGTAAACACATGGACCATGCTGCCTGGGAGATCATGTAAAACCTCATGCATCCCCTTAAATCTGCACCCCAAAATCTAAAGATAAAAAGAGCAAATTACAGTTCTTATTTTAAATTAATTTATTTAACAAACTTCAGGAGTATTGCTTGACACTTCCACACGCTTCAGAAAATGAACAGTTACCCACTGCTGAACAGGTTTCTCTATATAAGTATGTCTCCAAGACAATCAACTCTGTTTTGTAATATTTAGCTATCAAAATGCATCTTTTCCCAGCATAATTAAGTTGAGCAGTACTATACAAAACCAGTTGGAAAAAAAAAGTTACTCTGTTTTCCCCAGAGGATTCCCTACCCCCAACAAAAGGCCTCTTCAGCTAGCAGAGGGCATCCTAAAATCATTCACAATTGCACCACGTCTAGGGTGAACTCAATGGCCAATTGTCCAGTCTCCCTCTAACCCAAGCAGGAGGCACCAGCCTGGAACCCGGTCTGGCTCTGGCTGCCTTCCAAAGAAAGGGACGGAGGCACAGCCTCCCACTAGCATGAGGAAGTGTACACACAAGTGATTTCCAAGTCTGGATGTCACCAAAGTGTCACTCTGAAGTTACATTCATTTTTCTAGACAAGCCATAGACACCCCTACATGCAGCGGAACCATCCTGCCTGGCATGGACACCCCCGGGCACCACGGCTGAATCATTAGTTAGTTAAGGTACACCTGGTAACACCAAAGTGCAGCAGTTTGGGACCAGACCTTGCAGGGTCTCTCTGGCCTAAATGGCTCTGCTAAAACCAACAGCACTACCTCATACAAACATCTGCAAGTTCAGCCCACCAGCATGTCTTCAACAGTCCATTCAGCAAATCAAAGGCACCTTCACAAACAGACACAGTCATAGTGCAGTTTTCCAGAGACAAGTTAAAGGCACAAGTCCTTGTCCTTGCGAGCAGGCCAAGAAACCCCAGCAAAGCCCCAAACATTACAAGAGCTTCAGGAGCTGTCTGGGTAGCACAACTCTGCATCATCTTGACAGAAAGATGAGCAGATGCATGTGCAAAAGTACAACTGGCACTGTCCAGAGCAAGCCAAGTCTGGAGCTGCATTGCAAAACAGGCTTAGGAGTGTTATCTTAAGAAGTTACAGAAGTCCAAGAAGGAATGGAGACTGTCCTCCTGAAGGCAAGCGAGTCTACAGGAGCACATTCATCGAAGTGTGGCACATTCAGCTCAGGCATGGCTTAAGAGTCTTAGCTTTCAAAGACAAAGCTGTTTACTCATGGCTCACCTACACAGGCTTTTTGGCCTCTGTACTATGATGCATTTGTTTCAGGTGAAAAACTGTGTCACACTTGTTGCACAGGAAACTGAAACCTTGCTGAACAGGCAAGGTACAGGGATGAAATACGTAGAAACATTTGTTCTAAAACAAGGCTATGAGCAGCTTTACCAGTGGATACAAAGCAAACAGTACAATCAGAAACCCTGAAATACTCTGAAGACATTTTTAACTGTGGGCAACTGAGTGCTGTGTGTTGGACAGGGATAACACATGTAGGGCAATCTACTCTACAAATGAAGTCTTGTCTCCTTTTACATAAGACATCATGGAGAACTTCAAAGCTGTGGCAATTTTAGAGATCTTGACTTAGACATTGGCAGGAAGACCAGCCTTAGTATAACAATTTTGGCCAGCTCTCTCAACATTTCTACCAGCGGTGACAGATTAGAGCTGCACCCATCAGCCCCTCCTTAGGCAATCACAGGCTGCTTCTCCTCCCAGGCTCACTGTTGGTCAGAAGAGGAAAAGGACCTGATCTGGTCAGGAGGATCTAGGGCTTTCTCCTCTCATCAGAAATGCTACAGGAGACTCTCAGCTACAGGATAAGCAGATTTCCCACTGCCCCAGTGGAAACCGTGATAACCAAAACACATCCCAGAAGCTATGGTGGTCTCTGCATGGTCTACCCAGCCACAACACCTCATGAAGCCTCCACAGAGCTTGTCCCTCTTGCCCCAAAGAAACAAAGAAAAAAACCAAGAGCAATGCTCTGTTAGCGTAAACTTTGGAAGGGTTGTGAGAAAGCTGACCAGTTGGCACATGTCCCTCAGGGGTGGCAGGAGAGTGGTGACACTGGGGAAAGGCCACAAGCACAGGGACATGCACTGCTGCCTGGGGAAAGCTTCACATCCCTTCCCTGTACACTTGCATCACCCAACACCTACCCCTGGCCCCAGGTCAGCACCTCTGTCTGAAGTGTCCCCAAAAAGCTGACCAAGGAAAAGACAAATAAAGGGAACATGCCAAAAGGAAACAAAACCTGTAACCAGATCAAGTTCTGTGCGCCTTCTCTTTTGAAAGAGAAATGGAGGAGTAAGATCCAGTGAAGATTTTCAATACTCCACACCAGTGAGCATGGCCAGGCAGAAATGATTTGTCCCTGAGCCAGAACAAACCTATGAGACACACCGAAGTTGTATCACACTCTTCACAGGCTCCAGAATATGGAGAAAAGCACAGCAACACCAAAGCCACAGCAGTACAGGAGTTGTGCAAGCCTCAGAAGAACACATGGGATAGATTGTAGTCTTCTCAATCCCTGCACGTTTAACAGGACACCCTCTGCTTTAATCCACTCCTCCAGAAAACCACATTGCAGTAGCAGCCAGTTCCAGTCTCTGCTTGGCTGGTGTTGCACAGCTCTCCATGCTGACCAGTGGGTGGGTATGTCTTTGACAGGCATCAACACTGACTCATGCTTCCCCTCCTTGCACACAAATTAAGACAGGGCATCCTTTTCAAACTTCATTAGACTCTCTTTTTTCCAGTCTAATTGGCAAAGCTGATTACATAAAGGCCGAGGTACATCCTTTGTGCCTAGATTTTGCCTATGCCGTTCCTGAGGTGTGTGAGGCTGTTGATGTGAAGTCCACTGATCCCATTAAGGAAGAAGACAAAGGCAGCAATGAACTCACACCAGTAAGTCAGCGTGAAGCCTGTGAAGGTGAGGTGATCCTTCACGAGGATGGAGAAGCTCAGAACACCAGTGGCTGACAGCAAAAAAGAGATGAGGATGAGAACAGAACCCATTGCCCATTTCCGCCTTGCATTGGCATCATCGCAGACTTGCGACACCATCAGCAGCTCCAGGCCAAATATGGCAACCACAACAGCAAAGGACACCATGCTCCTGATGGGAATCACCCCCACGCTCAGCCCCTCCACCTGGGCCAGGCTGAGGTCAGTAACACACTTCAGGACGCTGTCGTTGCTAATGGTGCAGAAGTGCCACAGTCCAAAGAGCTGCCCCCTCGCAAAGAGCCAGCGGCCATCGCAGATGGAGATGGACGACAAGACCACGGCTATCGCCACGCACAGGATGATCAGGCTCCTGATGAGCGTCTCAAAGAAGGATTTCTGTGGTCTCCGGTGCGCCAGCAGCTGCTGCGCCTGAAAGGAGAGCATGAGGAAAAAACAAAACAGAGTTAAAACTGCTACTCTAGGGTGAAATGAAGCCAGAGGGATAAAGCTGTGGGGTTCAGTATTTGAATATATTTACTTGTGCACATCAAACCCCTTCTCGCAGGGGAAGGCTGTACACGGGAGAAAGGAAGGGTGGGTGAAGCTCTCCCGGTTCCCTGACTGCACAAACAATGCTCCCACGTCAAGGCCCGGGTCCAGGATCACAAAAAGCTCTCAGCTGAGCAAGGTCCCTGCTCCACGGTGTTGCGGCACAGCCTCCTGCTCTGGCAGGGCTGGAGGAAACCACCGGCCCCTGGGAGGCTGGTGGCTAGGACGGGGGAGGCGGCAACAGCGGGCTGGGGGTGCTCCTAGTTCCCAGCATTGCCCTCCTGAGCTGCAGCCAGCCGCTCTCTCCTCCTCCGGCCGGCAGCAGCAGCGGCCCGGACCCGAGTCCTCACCCCGGGGTCACACGGCTCAGCTACCCTGGGGCTTGGGGGGGGGGGGCTGCAGCCCCCGCGGACCCGCGTGGGCAACGCACTTCCCCTCCTCACCGAAACCCTCCAAGGGACCCGCGATGCAATGGAAAGTCGAGCCAAGAGCCCGCAGCCCCCTCGGAGAGCCACGTGCGGCGGGGAGGGGGAAGCTGCGGCTCCAGGGAGCTGCCGCCGGCCGGAGAAGGCGGGAAGAGAGAATCCGGCCGGCTGCGCCTCGCTGCTCCGGGAAGGGTCGGAGCTGCTCCGCCAAGGGTGGGAGCG
>VZTF01009642.1:3863166-3874422 GCA_013397755.1 Cnemophilus loriae | reverse complement strand
CGGGCCGGGCCGAACCGAACGGAGTCGAGTCGAGTCGAGCGCAGCGGAGCGGGGCTGCTCCCCCACAGCCCGGCACAGCGCGCCGAGCAGCGCTGCCCTGGCCCGGGGCACGGACTCGCCCAAGCCCGCTGTAGAGCACGGCCGCCGGGCAGGAGGTGTCCCGGGCGGTGGCGATGCCTCTCGCCGCGCTGCAGCCTCACCTTGTCCCGTGTCCCCGGTTGCCGGAGGGCTCGAGGTGTGTTCCTGCTGCCAGGAACAGTTTGTGGTGTAGCGCCGGTGCCAAGCTTTGGTGGACGGGGAGGCTGCCCCAGCCCTGCCCGCTCGCCCAGGACACCGCAGGAGCCCCCGGAATCGGCTCTGGGGTTGCAGTGATGGGCTGCGGTGACACCCAGCTCGGGAGACCGCCTGTGGGTACAGAACACCCCGTCCTGCCCTCGCCGCCCGGTCCCCGCCGTGTCTGCGCCGGTGTTCGTGTTCCCGAAGCAGTTCGGCACCGGCTCCGGTGCAGCGACGGCCTCGCACCTTGGGCTGTGTGCGCGCTCTTATCTGTTACCAGCCTGCTCTGCCTTACCTATCTCTACCTGGTACTGTCAGCAAAAACCTCTCTGCTCAGGAAGTTTTACACCATTGCTCTTTTTCTCACTCGTGTTTTGCCATCCTCTAATGAATTGTTCTGCTTNNAAGTTAAGTGTTGCTGTGTCATCAGAAACTCTTGTTTTACTGCCGAATTCTGATTTTGACTCCAGCAGAGAGTCTGAGGTCCAGTGGACAGCCCCATGGGTCGTTGTTCTGGGCCTCCCTCGTATGCACAGGGGTCAGAATTTGGCCATTCCCTTTCTAGCCAAAAGGAGTTAGAAGGATCTCCTTCTCCAGTATGTGGTGGTAGAAGTTATTGTAACTTTAGCCTTCATCCAGCTTCCATTTCTGAACTAATCATCTGTCTATACAGATTGTCTCATTATGTTAATCTCTATGCAATTTCATAAGGGCTTACTGTGTTTCCTTTAAAACACCATTTATGTCTGCTGTGATCTGTCTGGGGGTATTTTCTGCAATACTATTTCTAGAAAGAGTGAGTGTTCTGAATAATGTTTGCTTTAGTTTTCATACATTTAATTTTAATGATAAATGCCAACCTTTTTATTTCTCTCCTCCTGCAGAATCTTTTGTTTAAATGTTTCTCTACAAAGTTGTATACAATGTTAGATTATATTTCTATCAGACACAGAATTGAGATTTTCTCCTTTTGCAACCCATGGCAAATCTTTGCAAGGTCTGTTATTAGAACTTATTTTGTGGGTTTGTTGTCAGCAACATATTTTGTTTTCGGAACGTGCTATCCAAGCTAGCAAACTTGACGCTTGCCACATCCCTTTCATCTTAAGTTCGTCAGTTGATAGAAGAGCTTTATGAACATCCTGAACTCTTTATTCCACAGGTTAATCAGCATTTCTGCATTGCATTGTGCAGACCGATTACACGCATTTACTGTTATACCCTTCCACTTCAAAGTTCCAAATTCAACAATATTGATGTATTTTTGGCTCAAAAAGCACAAGCAGGTCTTATTGTCTCATTTATTGCATGAGCTGACTAAATGCTGCTTGCATGTAACCATGCTGAGCAAATGCAGACTTGGACCAGACAAAATACACCAACTTTTATCTGGCAAAAACCTCACGCAACTTATGCTTTCCATAACATTAGCTCAATCCTGCAAAGCATTAGGCAATTCGGCCCACAATGAGCAAAATCATTAAGCATAGATCTGCATTTAAAATGTCTGAGTCATCCTAACGACTTCAGCAATTAAAAATCTTAATTTTTAACTGTGAGGGGTATTCTACTGAGCAAGATAATTTTTTTTTTTCCTGTAAAAGCCCATGGTAAGGCTCACATGAGTAAACACATGCATAAAAAGCTTTGAAGGATGAGGAAATGAAAGCGGTTACTTTTGAAACCAAAACTGCTCACCTACCATATTTGGATTCTTTAGTAAATATATAGTTATGTGCCAAGCCTGTTCTTTGAGGAAGAAGGGTGTTTGGGGATGGTACTTTTTCTGCAAATGAGAAATTGCTTCAATGTTTTGTATTTAAATTTAGTTTCCCCAAATATAAACAAAAATGAAACTGTACCTGGAATTATAATCAGCATTGAATAAGCACTTTCAGAGTCGCTTTCCTGAAGTCACCCCGGAGAGGATGATTGTAACAGTGAGTACTTCATTTCTGCATTTGCCTGGCTGGACATACCTTCTGGTAAAGCTGTCTGGGTTTAGAAAGCCTGTGAGAATGCTGCACCTTTTTCAAAAGTAATGAGTTTATCTTCATTGTCTCATTACAAAACAAACCAAACATATTATCTGACTTTTAAAGAAAAAGAAATTGTGGGAAAATGCTTCTATACTGTTTTTGAAAATCATATGTTAAAGTGGTATTTTACCATAAAAAGAGCTCAGTGCCTTAAAAGAAAAAAAAATATTTTTGTCTGAAAAATACATTACCTATGTAATAACAATACAGTAAATGACCTTTAAAGCACTTTAGAAGTATTTTTGGTTCAGTTGTGTTAATGTAGAGTTCTTGGTATATTGCCAGTTTCATTATTTTGTTTAGAAAGTCCCTTTTCTCTATTGTTTAAGTAGGCATTTCACATCCTATCCCTGGAGAGAAAGTTTTCGGGGAAATGTGTTCATAAATAATGGAAATTACCAGAGACTGTTGTACAACACAGAAATAATTTCATCTGGTTCATTTAAAACCATGAGAAGTTTAACACTGAAGAATCTGTTCCAGCTCGTCTCCTGCAGAAGCTTGGAGAAGGTTCAGGACTGAACTCTGAGAGTCACCAGGGGCTTAGGGAACGGTTGTCCAATGAAGTGAAATCACTTAGAGGTGAAGCAGAACGCGAGTGACTGAGGCACCACCAGTCCAGGTTCATCTAATCTTCAAGCCAGTTACTTCTGTAAATGCATTTTTCTGTTTAATAAAGTTCTTTCTGATCACATCTTTAATTCTTGGCATAGCAACTCACCTGGCAAGGCATTTAAACCCTCATTTTTGTCAGATCCCTAGTTCAAGGTGTCTCTCCAAAGAGAAGTGGACCTGATCTTTGAGACAAATAGATCTTGAGTATCTCGCAGACTGAGACTTTGGGAGGTGTCCAAGGTCTGTATGGGGGGAAAATTGTTACTATATTTTTTGTATCTTCTCAGAGCAGTGAGCATGTAGAAAATGTTATGAGGAAGAAGGAAGAGGCCTGCTGTCTCCTATCACTGTTCTTTTGCCTTCTCTTTTTCCTGGTAGTAGACTGAAAATCTAGGTTGAAGAAGCTGCATTCAGCTCAGGCTGGGTTCAGCCTAGCTGGGCCGAAACAGAGCTTCTGGAATGGGGCAAAAAGTCAGCACGTTGCTGGCAAGCTGCTCAAGCCCAGCAGCTTCTGGGAACACAGGCAGTCATCCTAGGTGAATCGTGCTCCAGGCAGCAGCATATGTAACAAAAGGGAGTTTGGGTTGTGCCAAGGCCCACACAGCTCAGACCAGCCCCTTATCACAACTGCTTTACCTCAAGATTTTCCTCCCATCACTGCAAGTTATTGCAGCCAAGTGGACAAACTCATCCTGGCATGTAAAAGCACATAAAGAGGAGAAAGCTCCTGGGCCAGATGGTTTCACTTTGCCTCCTGCCTGGACACCTCTGCTGTGCCACAGGAAGGCAGGCTGGCCACCAGGCAGGGGCTACCACGTGTCCCTGCAGCCCCAGGCTGTCCCACTCACTGCTGGCTGTGCGTGAGAGGCCTGGGCTGCTGCACATGGCGATAATACCCAGCAACACCCATCACCCAGCTCTAGGTCCTACTGTCCACCCACAGCAAACACTGCTTGCTGAGGGACTCAGAGCTGGGTTAGAAACATGCTGATAATATGAGAGTCCATTACAGTGACTTTATCCTCCACCTCAGTTAAGTCTAAGAAGAGAGATTTTAAGCAGGACAAGCTTAAAGGAATAGATATTGTATCCCAGAAAGAATTGTGTTTTCACTTCTGATCAGTTTTTGGACCTACCTCAGTATCACGTTGCAGAGATTCAGCACTGGGTGCTCACTCATTCTGCTTCAGATTCAGCCTTTTTCAGGGACCTCTGGCAATAGTTACATTGGCTTAGGATATACCTCAAAATATTTGCATCTGACCATTCTGACAAATCTGCTTTGAAATATACATTCAATACAAAAAAAAAATCCCCAACTTTAAGACTTTTAGCACTACTAGAAAAGTTTGTCTATATTTCATTACTACATAAGTTGAAGCAAATCATTCAGTTTCTCAGTGGTCACATACATATTTCTTCTCTCAGTAAAAACTCAGATCACTGGATTTAAAAATACCAAGTACATTAAACTAGTTAGTCCATCTCCCCAGATTCAGAACTTACTCAAAGGAGCAGTGTTTATTAGGAGGAGATGACATATCATTACCTTTTGGGAAACACAAGTTGGTGCCTTGCACATTTTGGTGGGGACAAACAAGGTGTCTGCCTGTCTGCCTGGCTGTGTTGGCCAAGTAATGTAATTGTTTTTCTTTCCAGGGTGTGGAAAGAAAGTGTGTGGTGATGCTGCTTTTGATGTAGCTCATAAATGTATGTGTACTGGGAGTAACTTGGAATGAAAGTTAAAAGATCACTGCAGACAAGCTCCATGAGAATTCCCTATTCTAAAGATAACACAACTAAGCTGTGTTTAACTTTCACAGATACCCCCGTCCTAGAAGAAATACAAGCTCATTCTATAAATGATGAAGACACATCTAAAATGGATTGAAATTATTTGCACTTTAAGTGAGCAGCTGAAGATTGGCTAATTCATAGATGGGAAGGTACTTCATAGACTTGTGGGGAGGAGAAAAAAAATTAGATCCTATTTTTGTTCTATTAACTTTTACCCTTCTGACTTTATTACTGTGAATGCACTCAAATGCCTTCTATCAATGTAGTAGCAACTTGTCTTACTTCTACGCAGCTTTGACAACTTGGAAAACTGCGTAACCCATTTCTGGTTTGACAGCTGTGGTATTGAGAAAACTGTCCCAACCAAAATACACTTTCTTTTTTGTCTCCCCAATTTATAATCAATCTCACAAGATGGCTTAGATGCACAGTCACCCCAAAGTGGTATTGCCCAATATTGTTTGCTCTGAACACTCAGGGGGAAGAACAAATATTTTGAACAGCAGCAAATGCAATTGTCATTTATTTTTAGCCGTATCATCAGGATCAAATAAGTTCAAAGGTTAAAATGCTTGCATCGTTAAACAAGATCAATCCAGATGAGTACTGAAGAATTTTGACTCAGTTGCACACTGCACTCAGCCTTGGAGTGCATTTTAATCAAACTGAAAAATTTACTTCACAGGGTTGAAAAATCTGTTATGTGCCTTAAGCAACACACCAATACTGATTTGTTAAATCTGTGCTAGGAGCGTTGCATCTTCATGTTTGTTTAAAAGCAAGCAAAACCCATCAGAAAGAGATTTCCAAGGAAAACATCATCCCCTTTCTTATCTCTAGCTGCAGTGGGTGCCAATCAGCTCTGTGTTGCTCTGTGCAAGAGCTAATTGTAGAAGTGCGATAGAAAGAACGCTGTCTTATCACACGCAGGAGTTAACATTTACTATTGCCATATCCAAAGTCCAGGTTCCGTCCTGCACACTGCAAACTCAGCAGAGCAGGGCTGAGTGCGTGCGTGCCAGCTGGCCTCTGACCTCCTGCGTGTCAGGCTGGCTTCAGCGCACGTCTCTCCTTCCCAAGCACTGCGAGGATCAGGATGTTGCTGGCCTTTCTTTGATCTAACAAAGAGGAAATAGCAGCAACTCCCTGCGCGGGTGTCAGAACAATCCCCTGTTTTGCAGCACTGCCTAGCCATCAAAATCATCTGATCCTCCACCAAGAGTACCTTACTGCAGACAGAGCAATGGCTCTGGCATTATATTTTGGTTTGAGGCTTGCTGCTTCTGTTTCCAATCTCAAGGCTGTATATGATAATGGTTGTCTATTTTTATCACCTTATTAGTTTAATAAAAGCAATTATCTCTACCTACAAATCTATCTGAAGATGCCCTTAAACCACCACTGCCCTGGTGTCACTGCTGCCCAAATGTTATTTATGCAGCCCAGGTGCCTCACACACCTTACCTGCAAGCAACATGTGGCCACTAGGTCAGCAACATTTTCAGGCAGCCCAGCATTATTACACATTTACAGACATTCATCCTGCTGCTAGACAACCACAACCAGCCCCTCAACTCGGCTCAGTCTATTTTAACTGTTCTCTGCAGTGGTAGTACCCACAGTTACTACCTGTGCAGCCAAATTTTGTGTTGTGCTTCTTGTCACGAATACTGTGCGCAGTGATCAACAGTACCTTTGCTTCTGCCTTCGTGCCTTTTGTAGTCACTTACTGCAGAGCTTTTATTTCCAGATCTTGAATTTTTCAGCTTGCTCCTGAGAGACACAGTTGACTGCCAAAGGGCAAGCTAAATAGCAAGACCACTGATGTTACTTTCTTAAGGATGGTGAAGCTGCAAGCAGAAAGGTGTTACCGCAGTAAAAAAATAAAGTATCCAAATAAAGACACACAAGGTAGAGTTCTCAGTCACTCATATTACTTGGCAAATAGCATTATTTGTAAGCCTGGCCAAGAGCAAACCCTCTCTGGGGCAAGCACTGCGTATAGAGTGATGTTTTCCTAATGCCAGAGGTATGAGAAAGGAGAGCAGCACTGTAACAATTAATTGTCACATGGTAAACTACGCCAAATGAGGACTGGGATATAGAACTTGTTACTCCCAGCCCATCCTTTAGACCCAACTCCACTATTTTAGCAGTCAAAAATTCTGACAACACCTGTTTTGACAGAAAACATGCTGGCAAAGCACAATGCTCACAGTGCATCAGCTTCCAGCAAACAAGAGCAATGTGAGAGCATTTGCTGGTATGAGCTCTGTTCTGGTAAAGGTTGGCAGAATCCTTCAAGGATAACCAGCTTCACAAAATACAGCTGCCAAGATGGAGCTGTATCACAAAGATGTGGAATTTTGGGGTGGAGAAGTGGTAAAAGCATTTCTTATGCTGAACATCTGCTCTTACCCCTCTCTTGCAAAGTGAATTTAATTAATACAATCTCAAGTAACAGAGGATACAAGAGCAGGTAAAAAACCCCCAAATGCTTATTTTACTTACCCAGAAGAACAAGGAGGAACAAGAATAAACAGCCTTTTTTTTTTTTGTTCTTTATCCTAATACATTTTAAAGAACAAAAAGCAGCTCTAAGAGCATTTCCCATTAAAAGTAGCAAAGGGGAAGTTATAATTTTTGAAAGCATGTGAAGTAATCTCTGAATCTACTACTCGCCATGTATAACTAGCTACAAAACTGTATTTACCTAGACAGATACATAATGATAGTTTTCATCCCTCTGTAGTTCTATAACTCAATTGCTTTTCTGAAGAGTGCTTCAAGTCCTCACCTATTCAGATGCTAACCAGTACAGCAGGAATTATAATGCCTTATTCCTGTATAAGGTTGTGATTTCATTCTCAAATGCTCTGTGCTGGAATAGTTCAATGTCACATTTTAAAAGCAAAATCTTCCCTTTCCATCATCAGCAGCTCCAAGAGACTACACTAGGCAGACCAAAACAATTAAAAGCCTACTAGAGATGGTCACAACTGTGTGTTTTGTAATCGAACTTTTGCTGATGATCACTGTAAGTCTTTCTCTTTGAGCAGCCTTGCCAGTGTTCAGCCAGTCTATACGTGATTCACCCCTCACTGCAGCCTAGTTCATGGCAACACCAAGTTGATTCTCTTGCTTTTACAGCATCAAAAGAATCAACTCCACTGCCTGTGGAACCTTTCCTTTCCCAGGGAAGGTTTTGTGTTCAGTATTTGCCTTTTCTCTAGAAGCACAACATTGTTGTTGGGAAATAACATGTCCCAGAAGAGTTTTATGAAAGATGATTTGGCAGTTGTTGACTAAGTCTCTGGAAACTCCAGGCAACAAGTATCGAGCATCTTGTTCTTTGCACATACAGCATTAGAGATAACCTCTTACAGATAAGCTCTGCGGTGCTCCAGCTTCTGTGGCTTGCCACTCACCTCCCTGGAAAGGAGTGGTTGGGACAGGAATCGCCAGTGCCTGAACGCAGGTGACCGACCCCCTCTAGTGGCACAAGGACAGGGGAGGCGGCTCTGCTAGGCAGCAGCAGCACGGCAATTAGGGGACGAGCTCACGGTGATCGCTAAGGGATGACCAGCACAACAGCTAAAGTACCAAATGCGCTTTAATGAGTTCCAGATTTTGTTCCCAGACAGAATTTATACCATGTCAGTACATTAGGCAGGTACTTAATTTCTCCTGAACTACAGGCATGAGGAGAACCGACTATGACATATTAGGTATCTAAGGTTACTCTTAGAAACCAGTTTTCCACATTATTAGAAATAAGGCAGGTTTCAGGCGTGCATGTAGCTGATATGTAGCTGATTTATCCAGTCCTCAGATGCCGTATTTGCCCTTTAGTTCTTCCACTTTTGCTATGTAAGCTTTCATTGCATCTTCTTTGGACTTTCCTGAAGGACAGAACACAGGAAGCAGTCAGATACCTTTTACAAGTCACAATTGCTATAGCCACCAGAAAGCAAAGGAGGCAGGAAGGTCACTTGGCTGTGAATCCACTGCCAAAGTTTTAAACAAACGTGTTCCATCAGTCATGAAAAAAAAAAGTGAAGTTGTTTCTGCACAGACAGCAACCAAGCAGTGTATTAGTTCCATTAATGTCATTGACAAGTATTACAGGAAAGCTATTCCTTAAAACACCAGAAAAAAGCCCCGTTGTCATAGATTAGACCACTTGTTTGGCTCCTCATCTAGAGCTGGGTGCTCAGTCGTTTCTTCCAAAGCTTTCCTAACTGGAAGATGCTTAACAGCTGGATGGAGAGCTCAGTCTTTGGGGTACTAGGCTGGGACCAGGAAAACAAATTTAGATTGCTGCTGCTGTTATTGTTCTTCTTTATTTAACATCTTAGGCCAGCTGGGCATTTTGCACCCTAGTTTCCTTTCACACAGGCCATATTTTTCAGGATTACTTCTGCCTTGCAGAAGTAATTAAAGTTTATTATCATGATATTCTGAACTTCTAGAACTCTTGTATTAAAAGGCAACACTACTCTGTTTCTTGATGAACTACATGTGCCTTTCTGACTAGTTTGCCAGTGGTAATTTTATTCATTTCTCTCATCACTTACCTTTCAATGCATTCCAGGCATCCCACTTTGCTTTGCCTTTGAAGTCCAGCATACCAGGGCGATCTGAGAGAGCCAGGATAAGCAGCAGGATTAGTTTGTGTGATCTGGATGTAGGTAATACTCACTCGAAGGCTTAGTTAGCTCTTAACCACGACAAAGTACAACGGCTCATCTCTGCAGCCGTTACTTGCTAACCTGTAGCCAGCAGATCACTTCGGGGGAATATGTTACAACATTGGTGGTGACAACAGAAATAGACTCTTTCAAATTCCCTTGAGACAGCAGCATTTGAGCAGAAGAGCACCAGCTACTGTGATTTGGTTTAATTGAACTTTCTGAAGAGCCTGCTGTCACATAAGAGCTATACAATTAAAGAACACCAGCTCTAAAGTAAAGCAGAAATACCCTGAGGTCCATTACAGGCAGAGACATGAAAACAGACAGCTAGTTTTAGTAACATACAGCTTAGAACTCTTTACCATCAAGTTAGGGTGTGTTTCTAACCTGTAGTTCTGCATTTGTTCTGTCAGCTAGGGATATAACCCTGGAAATCTAACTCACTTCACTGCAGGCTGTGGTGTGGCCAAGTAAAAGATGAAGGATGCGTATACGGTTAATCTTCGTGTAAAGTCTCCTTTGTGGTTTTACTTCCTCTCTCTCTCCTTAAAGAGAAGTCTTAGAACTCACAAATGGAGCAGGGCAGTACCCACAGAAACGCCCCTGTGCAGCTCCCATGGCACAGTGACCTGCAGCTCCAGTTGGCAGCTCCACTTCTCCCCAGCACAAACCCCACCAGTCACCCTCCCTCCCACAGGCTGCTCCTCTGGCCAGCTCACACTGGCTGCTGCTTCACAGGAGTGCAGACACTTGCAGGAATGGTGGCACATTCACAGCTCTGGAGCACCCTTCACCCTGCCAAGCACTAACAATGCTGAGGTCCAGCCACACCAAAAGGATGGTATCTTAAACCCAAAGGCACTTTTTTTCTCCCTCACTCTGCCAACTTTGGAAAAAGGAGATTAAATTACTTACCATTTCCTGTACACTTCACTGCCAGCTTTTAAATCAATGGACACTCAATAAACTTTGCCAGCTACCGGGTTAGGAGGCCAGCACTCCAAAGAAATGACCTTTTCCCTTTCTAATTCTAGCTACTCCAGTGTTACACAAGGTCGACAGAGACACGCTTCACTCTAAATGTTATTCCAAACGCTGAGCTGCCATCTGCAATGTAGCGAGAGAAGCAGCCCGAAACATTTTGCACTGTGTACTTGCAGACATATTTTTGGTACAGTCTTTCTAAAGTATGATATTTAATTACAGCTCCTATAAAAGTTTTCTCCTGTTCTTCTGTTTTGGCTTTCCAGTACTATTTTTAGCAGCCAATCCACTCTTAACAAACTGTGTCATCTCCTCCAGTATTGCAATTCCACACTTGTATCGTTTGCCTTGCTGTTTCAAGTTTGTATAACCGAGAACTGCTTGCATTAAAGCAGCACCCCTTGGCCTGAGCAGCTACTTACTGACAGAGGTCTCCAAACATCCCAATATTTGCACAAAGCTAACACGAAGCATCCTCAGGCCCTCGCTGCACGGTTCCCACGAATTGCACAAAGCCTTATCGGGCCAGCCTGCGCCCTCCCGCACACAAATCCGTGCCAAGTCGGCACTGAGTCACTTTCGCCGAGCCGCGGGATTGCGGGAAGCGCAGCGGGGGAGAGGTTTTGCCTCCCGAAGCGTCTCCAGCGCCGCCGGCGGGGGGCGGCCGGGGCGGTACCTACCCGTGTTCACGTCGCCCACCGTGGCCTGCTTGTAGTGGCTGTAGATGTCCAGCATCTCCTGGTCCGTGGGCTGCGACTTCAGCTGCTTCACCTCCTCGGCAGCTTTCTGGAACGCGGCCTGGGGGGAAGGCGGCAGCGGGTGAGTGAGGGGAAGGTACCCGCAGTCCCCCG
>VZTF01009642.1:3789993-3863038 GCA_013397755.1 Cnemophilus loriae | reverse complement strand
GGTGAGGCCGGGGGGCTGCGCTTGGCGGGCGGCGGTGTCGGTGCTGCTGCGGGTCCGGGGAGGTTTCTGTCTCCGAGAGGAATGGGCCACCAGCGCCTCCCACCTGCCTTCTTGTCCCCGTGGAGGCGCGGGGTAGTACATGGTCCCAGCCCTACGTGCAATCGGTTTGAGTAGTAAATGTGAAAAGCGGCGATTTCTGATTGTGCTCCCGATTCTGTGTTCCCACAGTGTTTTTCCATGCTGCCGAGGAGCAAGTGAGTTGAATGTTGTGCCCTTTACTGCACACTCCAAGTCTCCAGCCCATGTGGAATAGCACCAAGAAAGCATCCATCTTTGCTATTTAGTATAAATCGAGTTATTTTCAGGTGCAAAGTTTTTTTTTTTTATTGACATGTATTAGTTGAGTGTTGCTTGATACACACAGCTCATTTAAAATGGGGTTGGGGAGTTATTAACCAAGGGGGTGTAAAAGCAAGTTGCCTTGTGTGTGGTGGAAGGTCTTTGTCCCTGTTCTGCAGATAGTACTTGATGAAAATATTGGTGGTTTGCTTTGCCAGGATACGGCTGGGACAAATGCAGCCAAGGTTGGGATGCACCTGCCTGATGGTGGGGCACTTAAATAACCCCACAGCAAGAAAAGGAAAAGAAAAAAAAGACACACAAAAAAGAACGTAAGAAAGAACATAAGGGGATGAATAGGTAAAAGATTCCCTCTCAGGACTGGAGGTGGTGACTGAGATGCCTGCTCAGGGGTGCGAGGTGCAAAGGTCGCGCTGATGTTGGAGCACGTGGGCTGCAGTCCTTGCTCGTTGCTGCAGCAGCCATGGCACTTCAGCATGTGGCCAGGAAGCTGAAAGGTGGTCAGTGCCAAAAATAGAGAAGTTTGTCAAGGTAGAAAAGAGCTTATTTTCCTGTGGAGAGAAAAAACCCAACGGAACAATATGTGGGCTTGTTTGAAGAGGGGTTTGGGTTGACAAGGCCACTCTGTTTTAGGCTTTGCTCTCTGTTGAAGTAGTATAAGCTCACAGAGCCATTCTAGAGACCAACTGTTATAAATTAAATCCCTTAATTAAGCAGTAATGTACTAGGAGAATTACTTGCCTGTGTATGTGGGGGCGGTTTTTCACTTTCCCTGGGTAGGTGAAAACGAGCATTGTGTAACAGCTTAGACATTTTTCAGGGTATTACACTCTCTACAACATAAGTATGTGAAAAAGTATGTTTGGGTTTGTTTGTATTCAGACATTCTTCTAGAGCACGATGTTACTCGCCCAGCAGGTAAAGTCTTCAGTCACTTAAAACCCAAATAACACACTTGCATTTATCCATAGCACTTTTGCATGTTTAGTAGGGAGTCTAGTGTGGCATTATGCAGCACAGATACTGGAGTATATGGTGTGCAGTATCAGTAATGCCCTGGTTGTTTTGAGACCCTATTACTGCTCCAGTAGGAATCATAGAAGTGAAATTCCAAAAGGCACAATGCCATTGAATTTCTCACCATGTTTTATTCTTTACATGAGGCCCGCCTGCACTTTGTTTTCCAGCTGTGCTCGTATGCAGAGGAAAGGCAATAATTCCTCCCATTAATGTTTCCCAGGTTATTCAGAATTAATTCTCATGTCAGCAGAAAGCTCGACCGTCACAGTTCGTCTTGTCCGCTCTTTTGAGCACCGGAATTTCAGACCTGTGGTGTACCATGGAGTTCCCTTGGATCAGACCGTGAGGGAGTTCATCGCTTTTGTGCGGAAGGGTAAGAGGTGGTTGTCTCAGTCCTTCAGTCCCAGGTGTTGCTGTCGCTGCACGAGAAGGTGGAGGGGAGCAAATGAATGGAAATTCTGTGGCTTTGGTAGAGATGCCAAATTTGTGTTTGCATGCCCTGTGTGCTTTCCTTCCTTGGATGAAAGGTCTGGAGTTAATAAGAGCTTCCATGGTCGGTGTGCCATGCCTGAATTTGGATGGACTGCTCCCCCTGCCCAAATCCCCACATTTAGTCTAAAAGAAACAAGGGCATTGCTGCATTTGGCTCAGTGCCTCAGGCTCCTTGAGTGGTGCTGTCAGGCAAATATTCATAAATTAATAGGAATAAATCAGTAGAATTTAGAAGGTCTTTGATCCTAACTACACAAGTATGTGGAATGTGGGAACACAAGTCTGTTTGCTATTTGTGAGAAGAGAGAATCTTGAAAATTTGTTTTTGACGCTGTGTAGTCTCACTGTGCATGTTTGTTTCTGAGTTTCTGTCTCCGTCTTGAGCTTTGTGGTGCAGATTTACTCACCTGTGGGCTTTCTGTTCTAGAAGCCTGGTTAAAAGTGACAGTGAATCTAAAAGTTAAGTACTGCAGACCAGCCCACACAGTGACTTGGTAATTAGGGTGTTACCCTTAATGTTGCAGGTGTATTTCCACACACCTAAAGGGAGACATTCAAAGGGTACAGAATAACATAATTTTTTTTTTTTTTGTTTGAAGTCAGCTTAAACAAGTCCTGAGCTGTTATAGATGATAACATTTGAGCAACTCCTAGGATATTACCCTGGGACTCATGGGTGTCTTATGTTTGGCAGTTTCCATACTTCTAGACAGTGACAGGCATGGCAAGATCTTAGGATGCTTTTAGAAAACTGCAGGCACTTTTAGAACATATGGCACAGCTGCTGTTATGAACAAGAAAATAAGAAACAATGCTAAAAAACTTGCTTTTGATGTGTGCAGTATTGCAACTTGCCGTTACGTGAGACAAAGCCAGTGTCTTGAATGAGACTTTTTAGAACCTCATTCCACAGTGGTCCAAAAGCCCTGTTCCTTCCTTTACTGTGCTCTGTTTTGAAGAGGCGGTTTGAGATAAATGGTTAAACTACTGAAGAAATCATGGCTTCAGCCACCTCACTGCTGGGCACTCCACAGGTGGCTGGGCCTTCTAAGCTCCTGGTTATGTCACTGTGAGCACTGGCACCAGGGAAGGTGTCAGTGTTCTTGCAGTTAGATGTGGGCTGTGTCCTGCATGCAGCTAAAGAGTTAATTTTCTGCGGTTTGGCTTCCTTTTCGTGGCTGGTTCTCATGGCCGTGTTTACCGAACGATTCAGTTATGAATGACAGTTGTCCGCTGTTTGTGTAAGGTAAACAGAGATGCTGGGCAAACCATTAAAAGGATGTTCCTGGCAGATTTCTGAAGGATCAGACTCCCGTGATCATAGCCTAATTGCACTGACTCACTGTCCTCATGGGATGTTTTGTTCAGAGGGACTTCACGCTCAAATGAAGTTATTCACATATGGAGTCACTATAGAATTTGAGCCAAAGGCTGTGTTTTACCATTTGATGCTCAAACAAGTCTCCTATGTTCCAGATTTATTTTGATGTAAAGGCTGCCCAGGGGATGCACACATTGCATAATAATGGAAAATGAAGTACTGGAAACAATTAAACAAGAGAACCTTGTTTTAACTTTGTGCTTTTATTTTAATAGATGTATCTTCAAGAACAGGACTTCCTCCTCCTTTTAAAAATTACAAGTACGGTACGTGTTTTTTGTTTTTCTTGTTGTGATTACTGTCAAATGACCACATAATATTTTACACCAGCATTTATACAACTTAAAAGATAACTGCTGTACAATACTAATGTTGGTGCCAGTGCCTGCCTACATTTGCAACTCTGTCCAGCTCTTGTAGCTGGAGTTTTGACACTGGGATCTTGTCTGCAGAACTTGACCATTATTCTGAAGAACTGTTTTAATCTTTGAATTAGGCTGCGTGGTTTACATTATTTGCTACTGGGAACTGATGGGTTTTGATATTAATTTTTTATTACTTTTATAAGTGCCTTTTAACTCTCTCTTTACCCTAATGAGCAGCTTGTGATCTCAGAACACTTTGAAATTGTAGTTCTCTGTGTGCTGGTGTACTTCAGTATCTATTTACTGATGGTGAAGCAGAAGCTGAAGGCAAGAAGTAGCAAATGCTTAAGACTTATATACTTAAATAGTTTACACAATATAAGAGAAACAGGGGAACTTTTCAAATAGACTAAATTACTTCCTTTCTTGGAGTTTGTTAACTCGGATGTCAGTCACGTATCTTTTCCTAAACTTGGCAATTCTCAGAGTTCCCTTGGAGTTTTCCGGCAAGTGATCCTCTGTCTCCCATGTTCTTGGAGCTGACAAACTCCTTCGTCTACTGTGATTCAAACAACTGAATGAGAAACCTACTTAATATATGTGAATGGTAATAAACTCTATTTGCCTATTTAAAAAAAAAAGCCAAGGATTTCATTTTGTGCTCTTGCTGACAGTGAAACAGAGAGTGCAAATTCAAGCCAGAAAAAGAGTTAGGGATTAAGATTGATGATACATCAGTGGCAATGATTTGAATGTTACTATTATTTTTAATATGTTACTTAAGGTCTTAACATCTGTAAGTGTAAGTTTGAATTTGGAGGTGCCCTTCACCCTGTCTGTGGCTTTGGCTGGATGAGGGGGTCCTGTCTAGAACTGCTGCTCTCAGTTGTATCCCTGGTGTTGCCTATCCCAGCTGCTAGTTCTTTCATCACTTAGAGATCAGTTTAGCTTTTCCCAAGGTGTGTGTACACGGTGGCTGAGGGCCTGATTGTGCTGTGTGGAGCTGAGCATAACTTTAAAACCTGTTGCACCAGTTACTGGGGACCTACTCTTTCTGTGATGATGCTAACTGCAGGAAAATTTTCACACAGGAAGATCAAAGCCAGGTTCCTCACCTTTTCCTCAGGCTATGAATCATCCAGGTACATGTTTTTGGCATCTCTGCAGTCTCTACAGTGCTCTGCTGTCTTTCTTATGTTTTTGTGAGGAACGAGCAGTGAGACTTCTGCATGAATTGTGCCAGTAACAGTCAGACTTTTCCTCCTGTTTTGTTTGGCAGTGCGAGAAATCTCGATTGGATCTGGTTGTCTCTCATCTTGCCTGTTTCAGCTTCCTTCCCTGCAGATTTCAACACCACTTTGTTTTAACATCATATATAACACCATCACATTTTTGCTCTTGCATTAGTGCTCCAATTCACATCTCAAAGCTTCTGACTTCCATTTTCTCTTCATTTCTTTGTATGGATCATTCTTGTTCTTGGTCTAGAACTCTTCTGAGTCAGTCTTATCTTAGTACCTTGTCGTTGCCATCTTTTCACTGATGCTGGCAGTCTGGGTGCCAACTTTTTCCATAAGCTGCTTCTCAGTTTTATTTCTTTTATCCATGAATGTGGAGCAGTGTGGCAGGTAGTTCGTAAAACCACTTAGAAAGTGTTATCTTGTCAATTGCCATGATAGACCTATTATCAAAAAAGACAAGATAAAAAATTGGCAGTATGATTGAGAGGGACCGAATGGGGATGAAATAGAAAAGGCCAGTGAGAGGATTTGGCTTATGAGACTATAGTTTCATCTCTGTAACAGAGTTAAAGAAGTCATTTAATAGCTCAGATGAAGACATGGTAAACTTCTGGGTGCCAGTGGTGGAGTTCTGAGCAAGTAAAACTGAGACAATACTTCAGGGCATGACTGGACAAAGACTAGAGAAAAGGGAACGTGTCAAAGAGGACGGAGGAGTTTAAAACTAACAGGCACAGGCTGGATTTATTTGCTGTAGTAGAAAGGTTTCATTATTGCAATATATTTTTCCTGTGATTCCTTGGTCTCTTTGTAATGTTTCTATGCAAGATGGATCCTGGTAATTGCAATTTAATGTCTGTCTTGCCTCTAATACCACAGTTATTACAACATGCCAAGGCTGGCTTCTCAGTGACCTCTGCAGTGAGAATACAGAGTACTTTTTACCTTATGTCATGCTTTAAATAGTGTTCAAAATGGGCCAGAATGGTAGGGAAGTAAACTTCTGAGTGGGAATGTGATCTCTGTTATTCTGAACATCTGAATACTTGCTCCTGGTAGTTTGAAAGTTGGTTTAGCCAGTGTTTAACTTCGCTGCATCCTTCTCCTTCCAGACTATTTCAACATGTAATATTCACTCAATGCACAAAACTAAACTGGAAGAGAAAATGAGCAGACAAGCAGAACTGTTTTTTCTTCTTTGCTGGGAAAGGATTGATGTGTTTGTTATTCCAAATTTATTCAACCACAGAGTCTTCAGAGTTCAATCTTTCCTTTTTTTTTTTTTTTTTTTAGTGTTGCATGGCTTTAAGCCATTCCCTCTGGATCTTTGCACTCATCCAGGTGCTGTAGTGACAGTGTTATTTTCCCGTGTTTTCCCCTTCTGTTAGCAAAGCCCTGCCCATCTTGCCAGAAGAAAGTGTTACTTTTTTTTTAATTTCTAAAAGCTCTACACTGCACAAACATAAGATAAAAATTTTTGAAGAGAGTATAGCATTAAAAAGGGAAGAGGCTATACGTGTTCATGGAAAATGAACTTGCTTAACGAAATTTCTACCGTGGATGGTGGGTGTTGTATTCATGAGAAGGAAAATTTCAAGGGATGATCTGAAGTGATCAGGTTACTGTGTCTTAATCACTTGCTGCCCATCAACTTAGCTGTAGCAGTTGACAGTGCATAAATGCTATTGGTCCTGCCCCAATTGCATGTGTAAAACCTATTAAGTTAAAACACCTTAAGTGGCATTTAAATTGATGTGTTTTGACTGGCAATTGAGATGGTCATTAGTTGGTTATTGTAATTCAGCCAGCAGACAGAAGGCCAATAGGATGTGGTACCTTAATGTTGCATTGACTGCTTTAAGGCTGTGGCTGCAGGACTGTGAGATTGAGATGTTTTCTCCTCTTTCAGGTTGAATACACAAAATTGTTTATAACAAAAGATTTTGAAGCTTCCCCCTTTGTTTGTTTGTCCTTCCCCAAGTACAACTTTCAGTGTTGTCTGCTTACTAAGCCTTATTTTAGGAAAACACTGTACTTTCTTTCAGATACAATGAAGATTATTCACCAAGCACACAAATCTAAGGTAAGATTATTAGCTATGTTCTTCCCCTTTTGCATGCTTTGATGCAGGCAGATGGCTGCACTGTCAAACAAGACGGGCAGAAGCAATCAGTAAATTCTCCTTATCTTTGTATTCTGGTTCTTTGATTTGTAGACTGGTGAGCTTGTAGTGAGTTTAGAAGATGATGACAAACTGATTTTGAAGGAAGACAGTACACTGAAAGCAGCTGGAGTAGGTAGGAATACATTTGTATTGACTGAGGATGCTGTTCCTTGTGGTAGCATTAAACTGATAACTGGCTGATTATGTTTGGACAGGCTGCTGAAAAGTAAATGCTATTTCTGATGCTCTTTGCACGACTTGGTAATTATTCAGGGAAGCATTATTCAAATCATTGGTCTGAGGGCAGCAGGTATCTGCACTCCAAATGTTCAGAATGCAAATTGTGATTTTTAGAGGGTATGCTTATAATTCTGCTGAGAGTAATTTTAAATGATTGACAGATAGGTTATTAGTACCGTGTCTGCTTAGTCTTATCAGTAACATTTAAACTGATGTTTTGGTTAGAAATGTAAGTAGTGGAACCAGCATGGAATAATGAAATAAGATTAGATTTGTTTAATGTGCAGCATACAGTGCCTGATAGCCAGATTGCTCAGGAAAGCTTGAGCAGAATCATTTAGAGAATGTGCTGAACATAGCAAAGAGTTGAAACTTGACCTGATTTCTCACATTTTGACAGGAGACTACATATAGGGCATGTCTTTTGGTAATAATGTAAAGAAATGTCTGTCATGATAAAATTGATGGTCCCTGGATGTCCTTTGGGCTTCTCATAAATGTGGCTGAGTGACTTTGTGGCAGCAGGGTACTTAAGGGATGTGGTTGCACTGCACCTATGGACGTTTGCTCATTTGAATCTTATTTGCCTGGCTGGAAAGCTTTAACTGCCCGTGCTCTAAGTGCAGGGGCTTCACAGAGGAGGCTCCCTCCTGCTCCTGGTGCTCACTGATTGCTCCCCAGCTTCTGAATGGGATTTCTTTCTCCTAGGTTACTTGGCTCTCCTGTTTCCTGCGATTTATTTTCTGTTTTAAGTGACTTGGGATGTCTCGTCAATGTTTTTCTCTGGTGTGAACTACAACTGGTCTCAATATACTTTTCCTAAAGGTCTTTAAATGTTCCTATAACACGAATTGTAGTTTTTACTACACCAGGTCATTTTGTCTGGGGGGGGAAAAAAGTGTGAGGATTACTGGCACTCAAGCCTTACAAATTTGTAATTTAGTTAGCAGAAGATTCATTTAACCATGATTTTTATCTATGTAAGGCATAAGAGGCAGTACAGTTCAGGAGAGGGACTGATGACAGTGCCAAATGTTGAATTAGAAACAAGAAAGCTGTCTTCTTTCAAAAAGGTATGGATAAATATTTGTATATATTATCCATCTTTGAAACTAGGTTTGTAGCTACAGTACAAACACAGCTACAGTGAAACAGTTGGACATGATCTCAAAAAAGGTGTCAAAACATCAGACTGAATGTTACCGTGAAAGGAAATAGGAATACAAGAGCCTGTTCTGTGTCTCTGTACAAAGGGAGGGGTGGTTCATTTAGGGCAGAAAATGATTTACAGCTGCTTTTTTTTTTGCTTTTTTTCTGAATTACAGCAGTTATTAGCCATTAGTATATAGAGGATATTTGTGATAAAAGAGGAAGACCATTTCTTTCGAAAATGCAATGTGCCATTATGCCATTTTGAAGTTGGATATGTTCCAGTGTATCTTAATGTGTAAATCAGCTACTTTAAGAGTGGGGTCTTTGTAGTAAAATCTTGAAGATTTTACTTTTCTTCTTCAACAAGAAGTGGAAAAGAGTAAGCCAAGGAAGTGATAGCATGTATCATGTACCACTGGCCCTCATTTTGTACAAAATGATAATTTTGTACATCTTCTTTAACTCAGTAAGAAAATTTGAAATCTCCTATTGAGATATGAAAATTTTCCAACATCTAGTCTGGACAAGACTTACTAGAATAAAACAGAGAATTACTGTTAGAAAATCTGGGAAATTCGGATACATGCAGAACTTTTTTCCCAAGCTGGAATTGATTGCCCTTGGCACTATACAGGGTTGGGCTAGAGAGTTATAAATTATGAGGACATTAGATAAGTATCCTCAGGAAAGTCTCTGTAGTAGTGATTATTATTACAGTTATTATCCAGTCAGCAAAGTTAATGCTTCCATTTTTTTTTTTAAAGTGGGATGTATGTTAATAAAGTGTTCAGTATTCATTACAAACAGTCTTGTCTGTTTTCTAGTTGAGATTCTAAAATCCCTTCTCTTTTTTTTTTCTTTTTTTTACAAGACAGGCAGACTTCATTAATTTAAGGTTTAATTTAAAAAACGAATGTGGAACTTATTGGCTCAGCACCTTAAAGAATTCCATGTTTAATAATTGTGAAGGCTTTCCATCAGATTTGTCTCTGTTCTGAATTAGTAATGTTGCTGACTTACTGTTTTAGAAGAGGAAGTCCTTGACCTACTGGGTTGAAAGAATTGTGACTGTTCTGAACCTTTGTGGGTCCTTTAGCTCTGCCATATCCCCTGTGAATAATTAGAGGTATTTGAAGGTATTGCTGGAGAAGCCAATTTGTGTCTTTCACTTTGCATATTGTCGAAGCTTCATGAATTAATCATCAGCAGGGCAAAAAATTAACTTCTTCAGACACACATTTTGATGGGTCATGAGGGAGAATGTAGAGTGATCTGTAAAATATTCTACTGATCCTCTAAGTATTAAATTATTATACCTACAGGCTAATTTAATGGAAAAAAGAAGTTTCTTTCTGCCTTTCCTAACAGAAAAATGCACAAAAAAAGAGTATATCATACTTCATTACTTTCCTAGCATTTGAAGGTGTTAGAAATGCAATCACTTAATTTGCTGAATGCTTATACAAACAATTCTGGAGACTGTATTAAACAAATCTTGAAGGGTCTTGTGTACATATTTACTTCTATATATTCATGTTCTTGGTGGTTTTGTCTGTTTGGGGTGTTTTTAATGAGAAAAATGACATCTTTAATACGGGAATCTTTTTTGCAAAAATATGAGGAGGAAAAAAAAAAGTGTGTGGTGATATTATAATTGTCTTTGGCCATAAAGTTGCTAATTGTCTTCTAAGATTCTAAATAGCTGGCTGTTGGTGATTCATTTACTGGTGTGCTAAATATTTAATTTTATATTCGTTCTAGCAAATGAGACGGAATTAGCATTCTTCTGTGAGGAAGATTACAGAAACTACAGAGCTAATCCTGTTTCGGCCTGGTGAAGATCCCAAGAGATTGTTTTGTTTTCCCATACCTGTTGTAAATTTTCCTTATTCTGCTTAATGAGATTTTTCTTAAAGATCAATAAATCCTAGAGGATTTCTTTGCAAACAGTGCAATTCCCTTCCTATAGAAATTAATTTCTGTCAATATGTGAAGGCTGAGAGAAGGAAAACTGGGGGACATACATGACTTTTTTCTTCCTCCCTTTTCTTTTTGCTATGCTTAGCTCTTGAGCCTCAAGGCAGTGCTATCCCTGACCTGTGACACACGTTCTTGGTGTGATCCCACAGCCGACAGTAACTGCATATGGAAATTATACAATGCACGGGAAGATCCCATCACAGTACTAACTTCTAATGAAAATGAAGTGAAACCTCCTTCAAATAAAATGAAATGTTTTATGACCAAATCACTGGGTATTTTAAAGAATTTGAGAATCTCTGTTTCAAGTCGCAGCTTTACTTCCCTCATTTTATGTTTGGTCTCTTTTGTTTAAATAGTGCAGACTGGCCAGTGTTTCATGGTTTTCAGTGGTGAATGCTTTCCATTATCCTCTCTTCCAGCCCTCTTTAGCATGCTGAAAGGGACAAATGTCTGTTGGGAGGCTTTTGTGTCCACAGACCAGCTTGCCTGTTTCTAGCTTTACTTCATGGAGACGCCTTCACATAGGGGTAGCAGCTCGAGTTCTGCCAGGACATCAGTGTGCCTAAGCAGGAATTGGGCATTTTTCCAAATGGCGTGAAAGCTCATGGTTTCAGTTTTAAGACTAAAACCTGAATGATTGCATTTTCTGCAAGGAGAGGCCCAGTCTGTGAGCCACATGTCTTCAAGACTGGAATGGATTCCTTTATGCTTTCCATGAGCCAAATACTCTGTTGCTATGTGTTTGTTCTTGGTAATGCCAGGCTTTCATACTACATTAACCAAATTAAGAATAATAGAAAATAATGGATCCACTAAAGTACCTTTAGGTAGGTACCACTTACGGAATGCTTTTTAGGGGGTTCCAACATGAGACACTGTGCCTTTAAGCCTCCCTTCACTGAAATAGGAATGATGCTGGCTCTCTGCCTTAGCAGGCTTTTTGGGCACAGGCTCTGCTAAATTGAATGAGACCTCATGTGCAGTTGCTTTAGACCTATACATCTACGCTGAGCACGGAGTGAGAGCTGACAATGCTATATCCATGAGACTTTCTGGAGGAGTAACCCTACCATTTCCTAGAGCTTTAATTATTGTTTTTATTGACGTGATACTGAAAGCAGATGTTTGATTTCCAAAGTATCTAAATAAAATTTCCCTTTATTTTAGATGTAGGGCCAAAGAACCCTCTGTGTATTTTTCCCGCCTCATTTTCCTCATCTTTCCTGACAACTCTCTGGTTTAGGCTGTTTTAGTCACCAACAGCTTTGTTTCAGAGTTTTATTCTCTTGTGAAAGAACTTTACCACTTTCTCTACTGTGATTAAATGATTGTATCTTTATCTTGTAAGGAGGAGTCCTGTGTCACTGAAGTCACCTATGCTGTCCTGGGATGTAGATGCTGTTATGCATGCCCTGATGAATTTATGAGGAGAATTTACCTCTTGCCTTCTCTTTCTGTCCAGGCAGCCTCTCTGTTGCTGGTACCTGGTCCCCAAACATGGGCTTGTGTTCAGCTGCCTTCTTACACAGTCTGTCATGTTTGCAGGTTTATGTGGTTAATACAAGTTTGTTCTCATCTTAGGCAGTTCAAGCTGATGCACTGCACTCCAGACTATGCCATCTTTGTTCAGCCAAATTTACAATAATGAAGGTAACTTTGTAAGAACAGAGTGTACCAGAGAGATCAGTGTCTCAGGCTGGCCTGCCAAGGCATCTAAATGGTGTCTGTCAGCACATGCAGGCTCTCAGACTGAGCAAGCACTGCCATTCTTTTCCTCCTGTTCTGGAGATTTGAATTTGGTCTCCAGCCCTTTCAGACAGATTTGGATTAGTTTTGTGATCCCTTTTCTCTAAAGCATCTGTGTTTGAAAGAGTCACTACATTTTAACAATTGTCTTTTCTGGGTTTATACAGTTCCAAACTTGCAGTGTCACATCAAGTGTGGTACAGTGGAAGAGCAATTCTACAGCATCAGTGAGAAGAACTGTAAATATTCTACTGCAAATATTCAAGAATGATGTGCCTGGCACTCTAGATGAACTTCTCTTTCCAAGGGAAGAGTTAAACTACTGCTTTGTGAGCTCAGTTTGCTCTGGCAATGGCACTTCATTGGCTTCTTTCTCCATCAGCACAGTGGAGCCTTTTGTAATGCTCTCAATGGCCATATTTGTAAACTGGTTTCTTCAAGTGTTTTTCTACTGTGGTTTGTTTTTTGTTTTTTTGGTTTTTTTAAATGGGACTTTTAGTAATGCTTCTTTCAAGTAAACCCCACAAAACCACAGATAATCACTGAAAACTTGTTAGGAAAGATGCTGTTCCAACATTTTTTGGTGGGATATGGTACGGCCTTGTATCAAAGTAGGTTTGATTCCAGGATTGTTGAATACTGAATGAAATCTCTGAACACTGGCTAATAAATTAGTAAAGTCTGACATGTCTTTGCCCATGTTGTTTTGAAATCCTCTTTCTGTTGAAAGGAATCACAGAGTTAGTACTGTGGTTTGTTATCTTGCCAGAAATCATGAACTGCATTAGTTTACAGTTGCTTTTAATCAACGGTGTAGTGAGGCAAGTCATACAGCTTTGCCAGTGTTCTTAGGCATTGTGGGGTTAATAAGGATTCGTGTTATAGTGGGGCGTTCTTGGAACCATTCACCATTTTTTTGTTAAACAAAAGAACAATATCCAGAGAGGACACTGAAATAAGGTAAAATTTATCCTGAGTTATAACACTGTAGCAGGGCAAGGCAGCCAAACTGGAACCCCGGGTTGGTGTGTCGGGCTTGGCTGTTTCTTGGAGAAAAAAATCACTTCAGAGAGACTGGAGTTTTGATTAGGAGGTGTGAAAGAATGGCTACTGAAGAAGAGAGAAAAATTGGAAAGGAATTATGAATAGGAAGAAGAGGTAACAGTGTGACTGAATAAACAGCAAAATCTGCATGTGCAACACTCTTGGTGCAGAGGTACCAGAGCAGTGCTGCTTTCTATAGAACTACAGGTATAAAAATGGTGCTTTTTCATGATTTTTGGAATAGAATTAATGAACTGCTTGAATAGGCATCCTGTTTTTTCTGACTTTGTCACATTATACTTTCTGCATCCAACGGTTTTAATTATTTTTCTGCTCAGAGTTAGCTATGTTCCCTTCTGAAGAAGCAAGAGTTAAGAAAAATCTGCTGACATGGACAGCTGAGTTAAATGTTGACCAGTGGCATAACGGAGTCCTCAAAGATCTGATAAGCACCACTGTTACAGTTAACTGCTTTATCTGATGTAAACATTCTGACTTAAAGGTGATCCAGAAATAAGTTGTAAGCTGCGGTGTTTCTCTTTCACTCCCTGGGAGTATTTAGCATCCCCCGACAGATAATTTTTTTAAAAATGAGCTTGCAAGTACCAGTCCCAGAGTTCCTACAACCATGACAGGATGTCCGTGGGCCCTGTTCTTGGAAGCTAATAGGCACAGAAATCTTGAGTGTCCAAAGATCAAGAAGCTAAAACCAGAACATGGGATACTCATTCTTGATCTCCTGTGACTGACAGGATCCCAGATACAGAGCAGAGCAGATGAGTGGAGGCATTACAAATGCCTGAGGCAAGCGCAAACTTTTGGTTATTGAACAGTTTGGATGGAGCTCAGGCTTCCTGGTTGGCACCTGATCTTTCTTCCATTGCTTTCTTTCCATAATGCTACTTGGCACAGATTTACAAGTGATTAATGAGTCAAGAAACACCCAGCAGACAACTTTTGCTGCTTTTCATTTTATCAGGATATTGACTTTCCTCTGCTCCCCATTTCCTGTTGAGTCAGTGAAACAGACACAGCTTCGAACATTTCCTCAGCCACTTCCCTTTGCTTCTTGCTGCCAGTTCTGCTGATTTGCAGTGCTTTAATGGTGAGGTTTGCACCTCATCTGATATGCAATAGCAGCATTTCCTGTGGCAGTGAATGTACATTTTTTAAAATTTGTTCATGAAAAAATATGCTTTGAAATGGAGACCTTTCCTACACGGTCACTAACAGTACAGAACAAAGGCTCCTTTCTTGCTTTGCAGGAAGACTTGCATAGGACAGCACTGTCACTGGTCAGTGGAAACAAAAATGTTTTTATCATAATGCTTTGTATCTTGTAAGGAAAGAAAGAAGTTACATGAGGAATGCAAAAAAAAAAAAAAAAAAAAGGCAGTGAAAAGCCAAGACCTATTGCCATGAACTCTTTTCCTGCAGAGAAAGCCACCAGATGTCAGCACAGCCTGTTCTTTGCTCCTCCAGAACCTCTGTGAGCCAAGAGATGTGTCATGTTTATGAAAAGTGCTTATCTGTGAACTGGTTTAGTCTGCAAAGCCTCTGCTAGGGTTCTGGTGATGAAAGCTGAATCTTTCCTTGCAGAAAGTATTTCTTTTTATATTAAAATCAAAAAGCGGCAAATTGAACTAGTTTCAGTGCTTAAATTCCTCTTGTTAGAGAGCATCCTTTGCAGAGCCAGTTCCCAGCATATCTAAATCTTTGCATGCTGTGAGGAGGCATTTGCAGAACATTCATTTGAAGAATTGTCTGGAAAAGATCAGTGTTAATTTGCTGACGTTTTGTAAAGTAGATTTTAAGTATGCCTATTTCTTTTAAACACAAGGAAAACCATCTGGAACAGACACGCATGCAAAGCAGAGCGAAACATCTTCAGCAACACAGCTTAAACACACAACAAATGTATCCTCCATGCTTCTGACCCTAAGCTCCCACTACTTCCTCCTTGTAGTGCAAGGGCTAAGGAGAACCTGGTACTACATTCTTTGGGCTGTGCTTCCTGAGCTGGGATGAGCTGAGGTGGGATATGAGTTTTGGAGCCCAACTCCAAGCACTGTGCACAGCTTTATGCTGTCAGTGATTAGAGCTTGCATACATGCTGCCTGGTTAAAAGGCTAAATTTGAATTTTTGCACAGGGACAAGGTGTGACAGAGCTTTCTGCTCAGATTCCTGTCACTTTTGTTGCAGCAGCTTGCAGATGCCAGGGAGGTGTCGAAGAGAAGGAAGTTAACGTGGCAGGTAGAGCCTGGGTGATGTAAATATTCCTTCCTCCTGATTTGGGCTGCCTGTTTAGTTCCTTTCTTGTATCCTCATCACACTGGTGTCGTGTTAGGGGTTTCCCACAGCTTGCTGTGTATGGGAACTGCTTATCAATTCCAAACTATCACTATAACCCTCAAACACAGTTCACACTCTGGAGGTGATGCAAGAGAAATTGCAGCTGGGCAGTCTTGGGCTGTGAGCAGGGGAAGACTGGTGTGCATTGGTGCAGCCAGTGTGGTGTGCAGGTTGTTTGGGAAGTGTTATTCTTGCTTCTGTCCCTTCTGCACAGCACCCAGTTCTGCATTGCTGGGGACCAGGCCCTTGTCTGGAAGCTTGGCATGCACGGCAGATAGACGAGAGGAGACGTGGGTGTTAGGGGTGGTGATGCAGTGGGGGAGAGGATGGGGCATAGAGCTTTCGTGTCCCAGTAGATGCGGTATTTTTGATCAGATATGGATTGTAACTTCTGTTTGTAACATCCTCTCCCTCTGATACCAATAGATTCATCCCTTTAAAGTGGGACAGAAGCAGCTAGCCAGAAGAGTGGGAGTTTGATTTGGTAGTGAATACATTAATGGGGTCAGTATGACAGATTAATGTAAGAATTTACCCTTGTATGTCCATTCCTGCTCTCTGGCAGGTGACTTGCAGTGTTGTGTACCAGGAATGTCAGCAAGTACTGTAAGAACTGCTGCTGTCTGCTCTCATTCCACAGCTGAGAAGGTTTAATTCTGCTTTCTAACCTAAAGCCCATGGGACATATTCTTTAACAACAGTTTGGGAAGCCCCTTTTCTTCAGTGAACCAGGATTTTTAAAATGGAAGGCATGGTGTTGGTCTGATTTCAACACTACTCTGAGGTCACATCTTTGCTTCTCTTGTATTTGGGTGCTGGTCTCTTCTTTCAAGTTACCAGTGGCAGGACAAGAGGAAATGTCCTCAAGTTGTGTCAGAGGAGGTTTAGATTGGATATTAGGGAAAGATTTATTCACCAAAAGGGTTGTGAAGCATTGGAACAGGCTGCCCTGGGAAGTGGAGTCACCAACCACAGAGAGATTTAGAAGACTTGCAGGTGTGGCACTTGCGGACATGGTTGAGTGGTGGGCTTGGCAGTGCTGGGGTAACAGTTGGACTTGATGATCTTAAAGGTCTTTTTCAGCCTAAACAATTCTATGATTCTGTGATTGTGTCCATCCAATTGGAAGGCATCAACTGGCTTTAGAGTTACAGCAGCAACATAGCCATGACAGCTTTATATCCCAGCAGTTACTATCATGGACATTTCTTCACAACTGTTCCCCCGCCCCATCCCTCCCAAATCAAATACAACTGGTTTTGCAGGACACAGACTCGAATCTCACACAGCAACTTTGTTTTCTAGAGTGCTGAATGAGACAGCTACTTGAAAGCAGACATCTGGCTGCAGACAACTCTTTAAGGCAGCAGGCTGGCATGCAGCAGCTGAAGGTAGCTAATTGCAGATCAGATATGGGAAACAGATAACAAGAGTAACTAACCAGCTGAACAGCAGCTGTAGTGCATCCTCCAGGGTTGAGATTTCTAAATCTAAAGCACATTATCTTTCTAGGAGGATGCACTTGTGCCACTTTAAGTCTTTGAAAGGCTTCAGTAATACTATGGCTTGTGATATGTGATCCTCCTGACTGGCCCCAGACAATGCTTATTTTTAGTCTTTGATTATGAACGTCCTGTACATGCTCTGCTAACAAGAACTGTCCCTAATCATAGATGGTATCTGTGTATTCTGTGCTCAGCTTTAAAATGTGCGTGGTTCTCACTTGCACTAAAAAAAACCTTGTGCAGAAATTCTGCAAAACTGATGCTGCTTATTAAGGCACAATAAACAGATAAAAGAAAACTGTCCTAGTGTAACAAATCTCATTCCTCAAACCCAAGGCACATTCTGCAAATCCTGCAAGCTCAGTGTGTGAAATTTAGAGCTCAAGAATAACAGCAGGTTTTGTTGCTGATTGTAGCTGTGCTGGCCATCTTGGAGAGACTGGAGGAAATATATTGCACAGAGGTGCTGAATCAAGTGCATCCCCCCAAAGATTTAACTATAGTTTGATACATCACTCTGTGAGTAAATCCCTGAAGAGCAAGAAACCAATTGCACCGTTTAAAGCCTTGTATTATAAAACTGAAGGAGTGAGAGACTGTACCTGCAGAGGTTAATCTTCAGCTCAGGAATTTAAATGAACTCATTAAAATCAACTTACAAATTAGCTCATTAAAATGCAATGCTGCAGATCCAGAAGTTGGTTGATCTGGCATGTCACTTGCATGAAAAAGTGACTTAAGAAGCAGAGAACAAATTTATATTATTAAAACGCCATCCTTCTTTGCAGTCCCCCATCTGGAACTCCTTCTTCCTTGAACTCTGTATCAACAGCACTTTTTCTTTAGTGAATTAAGCTTGTTTGATCCTGTGCTACAAGTGCTGTGTAATATCAGTAGCCCCCTGTAATGAAATATATGTCTGTACACACTTGCGCCCTCTCGCACGCATAGGAACTCTGTAATTGAGCCCTGGCACCATGGGTCACAGCAATGATCATTTTATTACCTGGATAATGAGATTCTACAAGCTGTTGGCTGTAGTGGGTTTTATTTCTTAGTGGTTAAATTCTAGATAATCACACTACTCTACTACTGCCATTAAAGTAATGGTTTTGTTTAGGGGGAGGTGGGAAAAAAGACTCACACAAATTCTGATATAATTATGTAGACTTGTTCAGAATATCTTTATATAACTACAGAGGCCAGTGATTAAAACTGGCCTTACTCTTACAGCTTTTCATTTGGTTCTTACATATCCCAGAGGCACACAGTAGGCAGTACAGAAAATAAAAATACAAAGATTTTTACATTCCAGCTATATATTCTGCAATAAGATATATATACGTGTGTGTGTGTGTGTGTGTACATATATACAGAGGAAGAGAAAAACTTCAAGTACAAAACCAGTTAAATGGTAAATTTTAAGCCAATCTCACAGAATGTCCTATGCCCATCAAAAAAATGCTTAGGGAAAAGATAATTGAAAAATTCCTTAGTTTCATTTTCAGCATTCCAGAATCAGAAGAAATTACTCAAACTGTTGTGTCACGTGTTTTAAGGACCAGATGCATACAGAGGGCATCATGTGAAATGTTATTCTGCATTTATAGGGATTGGTTTTGGTTTTCAAAAGGGATAGTTGGCTGGCTGGCCAGTCTGTTGGCACAGGCATTACCTGGAGACACTTGACCAGCTTTTTTTTAGATGCTGTAGAGCTGCAGTAGCTGTGGGGATTTTGAGCTGGCTTGTCTGTCCCTTTGGGCTTGTGTCCATCTGAAAAGCACCATGCTGACTCACTGACTCCCCTTCTGCTCATGGAAACTGTCCCTTTGCCATGGGAAAGGGTTTGTAGGCATGGAAGTCATGTAAACAAAGCAAGGGTGCAAATCTTCTGCTGGGCAGAAAGGTGAGTCTTTAACCTTGCAGCGACCCACAATAAAGCCATGCTTTCGCCCTTGAAGACAAAGCCTGCAAGCCCGTGTAATGTTCTTTCCCTGCCTCCTAATCGTTTTTGGCCGCCAGACAGTAGTCTTGCCTGACCTAAAGATGTGAAAAGAAACTTAGATGGGAAAAAAATGCATTGAAATACACCATAAAGTGTGTAAACTGGTGCTTTTATGTTGTCTTTACCTGATGATGAAATGGAAAAGATGACTAAAAAACCAGGCTTGCTGAATCCAGTCTTCCCTTAAGGATGAGTTAAACTGGAGTGGGTGGAATTATATTCATGTGAAACTGTCTCAAATCCATATGGAAACTTAACCTATCACCTAACCAGAAATAAATAGTGTTGGGTCATCAGTCC
The DNA here is from genome assembly GCA_013397755.1 of Cnemophilus loriae. Taxonomy (NCBI): domain Eukaryota; kingdom Metazoa; phylum Chordata; class Aves; order Passeriformes; family Corvidae; genus Cnemophilus; species Cnemophilus loriae. Next base: position 3,843,687 of record VZTF01009642.1, on the reverse strand, counting down.
GCTTGGAGAGTGATTTGGTCAGATGCCAATCTGGGCTAAATTCTAGAGGTGGATGGGGAAACCTAATAAACTCAGCTTGCTGAGAGGGACAGTGGGAAAGAATGGTACCTTCACCACGTTGCCCAAACCCCATCAAAACAACAACAAAAAATCACCTGATTATGAAATCTAGGCTTTTCCCTCAAGCCAGTTTCTTTTTATTCAGCAAAAAGAAGCAGCATTTGGAGACTTTACTGTGTTAGGCAAGAACTAACACTCAGTGTCACCACTGGCCACATGAGCAGTATTTGGAGAATATTATTCACTGTAGTTACTTGAGGCTAAACAGGGAATTCTTGTGGTTCTCTGTCTGTGTAGAACTCCTCCAGGTTACAGGAGCAACGTTTGCTTGTAGAAGGGCTTAAAAAAGCCCCCAAAGCTGATAATTCCCCCTGCCCTTAATGTTAACTGGTCCGGTAACAAGTACTTCCTTGTCCCACAAGCTGTACCTCATTTGGTGCTGACAGCTCTTGTTTCTCAAAGCAATACTGAACACTGAGTGTCTTTTCCTTAACTGTAGGAAAATGAGGCTATTCCAGGCATGTCCTTGTACCTGACCTTACTGAGGTAGTCTTCTTGTGTCATCTCGATTGCTTGCTTTTAAATGAGCTTTAGTGGATGGCTGTCCATTCACTGTTTGGTGATTTGGATGTCCAAAACATAAAGCATTATTCTGATAAAGAGTAAGAACTTGATAGAAAGCAACAGGTGAAACATGAAATTATGGACAGAAATCTTCTTTGCCCTGTGCCTCTTCCACAGCAGGTGTGAAGTCAGAAGAGCATGTCATACATGTTTTGTGATCTAGCAAGTGACTTTTTAAGGTGTAAGGCAATGAAGGACTGTGCCCAAAATGTACAACTGCCATGTTTTCATATTGTGTTCAAGACCTGATGATCTCTTTGCAAGACTGTTCAAAGATCTTATTATTGCTAGTGAAACCAGTGGGTTTAGAGCTGCTGTTTTGTTTGCCTAAATGGGAATGTTCAGGTGACAGTGATTTCTAAAAGCTTCACCCTATTATTTGATGTAAGGCCAGCTGGAAGGCCTTGGTTTTCTCCATGTAATTTTGTGAAGCAGCAGGCCTTTCCAATAATTATCCTCGCTCTATTTCAATCAAATACTGCTTGAAACTTTGGCTCAGCATAACAGAGACCACGCAGCAGTAGCTGTCATCTCAGAGCCAGCAGTGCAGACCAGACGTCTGGGGTTGGGGATGTGTCTCTCTCAAATGCTTTTATACTGCTGGAAAAAGTGCTTTATTTCCTTAGCTTATAAACCTGCACCAGGTACAGCTCCCAGGACCAGAAGTGCTGTCTGTATTTGAGAGAACAGGGATACTGGGCTTGCTGTCAGATTTGATGATTTTAGTAAAATCTGCTGTCACAATAACATGGATATTGCTGTTCTGACTTGTCCACAGAGTTCACTGAGGAGAACAAAACCACAGGCAATTGATCTTTCTAAACCTCACTGCCTTGACTGATCCATACACTCAAGATGCAGGGTATCTTTGCTGTTATAAACTCCAGAAAATCTGTGCAACCTCATATCAAAAAAAAAGGCATTGAAATTTATGAGAGCAGCTAGCAAAGCAACCGAGAAGTACTGATTTGGGGAGCTGCCAGCCAGCACCTCAAGTGACTGATCTGACTAACAGAGTCCATCAGTTTCCCATGGATATTACTGCAGCTAGCTTGGCTCTCACAGTCATTTTTAAGGCAATAATTGTCCTAGCAAATCAGCAATATAATTTAACTACTACTGTCTAACCTAGTTTGGTGGTCATCCATTTTCCAAAGTCACCAAATTTTATTTTTTATCCACAGTACCATTATACCAAAACATACATATATTTAAGAAAAAGAAACACCTTTATAGAAATGTTGATAGTGCTTTGAAATCCTCAAAGCTGGGGTTGTTAGACATTGCTGGAGGTCTCCCCACTTGAAAATTCCCCCGTTGCACTGGGCAGAACAAACTTGACGTATCTGCCCTTCTCCCAGCCCCTCCTGATTCGCAGAAGTCTGTGCTGGATGCAGGGCAAACTGAAGATGACTTTTGCTATGATCACAGTGCATGGGACGAGCAGTGTGAGGGTGTAGGTTGGGGGCAGGTAGAATTTGTACTGATTCTCATCAAAGGCCCTCGACCAGCCGTACGTGAGTGTGTGCAGAGTGCTGATCACCAAGGCAATAAATCCAAGCGAGGACTAAAAGGAAAAGAAACACACACCGGTTAGCAGAGTACCTTGTGCCTGGCTGTTTTCCTGTATTTTTGACATTATGTTCTAAGTGTACATGGCACAGAGAAAGCAATGGGTGTTCCTGCGTTTCCTGGACAGAATAAAATATGTCTGGAAACCTTTCCTGGGTAGTGTGCCAGACTGCGTTTTTCTTTGTCTAATCAGAGGTTAAGTGTGACATTAGAAGCTCAGCAGGAATTTCCCAGAAGGTGCTGCCAACTCAGCGGAGAGGGGGGCTCCAGCATCCGTGTGAAGCAGCAGCCCCCAGCTCCTGCTGGGCAGGTGGGCACAGGCAGCTCCCAAGGGCTCCTCCTGAGCTGCAGCTGCCAGCTCTGCTCCTGCCAGTCCCTGGCTGGCTGAGGCTCCTGACCAGCAGGATGAAGCATCAGTGTTGTGGCTCTGGACCACAGCTGGCACGGTTGGAAGTGGGCGAAGCCACAGTTCCACACAGAGCAAAGACATCTTCGGGTGACTGGCGTCATCTACAGGAAAATGAGATTGTGCAGGCAGAAGTGCTCTGTTCTGAGGTGAGCGACAGCCCTCAAGGGTTTCCTCCTCTGTCTTAGAGATCTGTGTTGGTTCAAAGGCTATGCGATAGGCTAAGCCCTTGGAATGGGGAATCAAGAGCCCTGTGTCCACTCAGGGAGGCAGCAAGAACGCAGCCCCTGTTCTACAGGCAAGAACTTCCCCCCTTTTCAGCTCAGATCATGCTCCCAAGCACCCACAGGAGACAACCTCTCCTGAATATTTCCAGCTCCCTCTGAGGGTTGCTCTCAAAGATAGGTTTTAAACTGTTTCTCTCACTGATGGCTTCCTGCCAGCATCAGAGGTGGTGGCTCCCGAGCTTGCCAGCTCCCACTGCCTGCTGGCACTCAGCAGCACTCGCGGTATTTTCCTTCGTACCGGGCTTTGCTGCTGTATTTTCAGAGAAGAGTGCAGGTGTAGCATCTTGCTCTGCTGCACTACTTTGAATGCTTGGTCTAAGCCTGCAGTAACAACCAACTTTGAAGATGCCTAGACAGGGAAAGTTTTGCTGCTTATGTCCCTAAACTTAGGGAAGAAAGCCTTTACAAGCCAAAATCTCTGTCTTGGTGCAGAGATCAGCAAGAAACATGGTCTTCCTGAAGATATGTCCAGGAAAGAGGACATGGCAGGGAAATTAGGAACCAGGGCAAGATGGGAGGAAGGACTCATCTTCTTTTGAAAAAATAGTTTCAGCCAAAAAAATACTCAATTCATAGCTTCCCCTTCTATTTTTGATTGCTGAGAAACAATTAAAAAAACCCAGACAACTTTTAAAAATGTACCACATTGTTCCCAAAAAAAACCAGACCAAGACTCTTCTAAACTTCAGAGCTAATCTTTTAAGCAGCTGAGGGGACTGGGCAAGGGACGGAAGGAGAGCTCTAAAATGTGCTACCAGATCCAGGTACTTCACTTTTACAGTATCTATCAGGCAGTCATGTGGGTGTCGCTGAGTCCTGCCAAGGCACGGAACAACTCTTCTCTGTGTTACAGCTGAGCATTACTCAATGTCATGCCAGGAGCTGGGAACAGAGCTGGGAACTGACCCTCAGTCCTGTGTGCAGCCCCACACTTATCCTTTCTTTCAGGGACAGATGTCCTTCTTACCAGAAGCCATGACCCTGTCCTAAACCAAAGTGGCAACAAGCAGCAAACCGAACAGGATCAAGACTAGTTGCACTTGGAAAATTAAGGAGGAGTTTGCTGAAATATGCCGTGGTCACATTTGAACCTAACAGCAGGACCTGACCCGCAGATCATCCCTCATTTATAGGTTAAGCTTCTCTCCAACGGGCAAAAAAATCCCCTGGGTGGCAAAAGGTTGGAAGTACCAGTTTAGGACTCATCTGGCAAAGCAGGGAAGGGAAAAGGGGACAGAGTGAATCCAAGAGCAGCAGATGCTTTCTGCCTTGGGCAGGGGGTGCATTCACAGTCAGCCCGAGCAGGGCTCTGTGCATGGCAGAGGTGTCAGAGCTGGCGATAATTACTTTGATCCTCTACAGTTTCTCTTTAAACCGCTGGTGGTACTGGGGAAGAGCAGGAGTGGAAATCAATAGGACAAAAGGTGACAAACCATTACAGGCACTCCGTGACTGACCCACCTTTGTGTGTGGATGGCGGGGCGGGGATGAAACAAAAAAGCTAATTGGCAACAAACACATGGCTAAGCTGCTGCTGGCTGGAGACGGGGCTGGCAGCTCCTCTGAGGGCAGCAATGGGCTGATCCGCTTGTAACACAAACCAGGAGCGGACTGGGGCGAGCAGGGGGTGCCTGGGGGGTCCCAGTGCTGAGGGACCCATGGCTGCACCCGCCAGGCAGCTGGATACAGGCAGGTCTGTAAGTGCACAAAACCCAAAAGTTTTGCTGATTGCAGCTTGGCTCAGTATTTACAGCTCAATATCCACTCAGTATAGTACAATGCAGAGCCTGCTGAGCACCCTAGGGGGCCGATTTGCCAACTGATACCACTCTTTTGCTGCTCTGCCTAGCCCTGACACCACTCTTTTTCTGTCATTGATCCTCTCTATGCAGTTTCTGGCTATAAAATCTTTCTGGGTTTTGTTTTAAACAGTGGCAAAGGGTTTTTTTTGTACCATCACAACACGGGGAGTGTGGGGCCAGCACTCCTGTAGGGTGTTAAAGCCCTCTGAAAGGTGCTGTATGAAGATGTTATCTTCCTGATGCAGGCTTTGCATACATTTTCTATTCTGCATTAACTCTTCTACCTCCCCCATTTCCTTGGTGCCTGCAGGCTCTCTGTAATGCATCAGCGAAGGTGATCCAGTCACATGTGGCTCATTTAGAAATGCTTGGGCAGCACTGGAAGCAAAGAGCCCCTTCCTGACCCAGATATGTTTCTGACTTGTGCAGCCATCAGTACTATGAAATTATTAGCTCAATGGAAGCAGCTCTGGTCCCTCGCACTGCCTCGACAGGAGGGTTAGAAAAGGTCTGATTACAGATTCTTTACATCTTATGCTACATGAGCTATGAAAGAAACCAGGTCAATTCAACCTTCAAATTCCAGGAGGACTTCTCAGGATAGGAAGGTAAAGGCAATCATACACATTTTTACTTCTCAGGCAATTAGAGTTGATTTGTAAATCACTGGGGAACATTAAAAATGTCTCCTGTAAGTTGAATTACATACAAATCATTCCTGTTAGCCAGTGTTTCGATCCTGTACATTTTCTGTTAAAACTGGACACATAGGGGAACTGTGTATCCAGTTTAACTATATTTAATTGAAATTTGTGTATTTTCAGGAGCTACTGTGAAAATTAATTTTTTTCCTATAACTTTGGCACCCATACAAATGGGATTTTCGACCCGTCAGGCAGCAGATGTGTATTTGAATACTGGGGCAGTATATGGCACTAGTACAGGTGTACACACTGGCTGCTGGAAAATGTCAGACTTGGGAAGCTCTGGGTAAGGAGAGGACTAAAGTGGTTCCTGAATTTGTCTTACATGTGGCTTTTGGTACAGCATCTCTCAAACACCATCCAGTTCAAGTGAGATGGGAACAAATTGCTGCATTTTCTGGAAGGCATCTGGCTGGGGCGTCTGCAATCTGTATTTCACCTCTTTTATGCTGTAGAAGAGCTAGAAATCCCAAATATTTGAGAAAGCAGCCTCATGCTTCACCCCTTGTATTTACACTGTGCCACTGTGCATTAATTCAGGGAGGCTCACACTGAGCTATGTGAATGTAACCTCTGGAGCCCAGAAGCAGTAGCTGTAGCTGCTCTTTTAATTTCCTCAAGAAAGGCACCACTGACTTACTGAGGAGTAAATAATTTAAAAGATCCCTCATTAAAAAAAAAAAATGGAAGCTAACATGCCAGGAGATCTGTAACCTGCTCTTTTTACACGGTATTTCCACAGTAAGGCACAATACCAGCCATGCCTCTCCTGCATGTGATCAGCTGGGAGCTGGTGTCACACTGTCACACTTTATTCCACGCAGACAGAAATAGGTGCGAGTATCTTTCCATGAACTAAGCCAGCCAGTTCCCATGTGGGGCAGCCAAGAGCTATTCTGGCAGCGACCATCACGCATTTGTCTGGTCCCAGTGCTGACATACCCTGAGAAAGGCTCGGGAAGGCGTTCCAAAGGGCAGATGGGACAGTCGTGTTACACGCACTACCTGCCACGACAATGTATGTGTTACATGACACAACGCCAGCTCCCTCCAGGACAGCTGCCAGGCTGCCTGTGGAGCCAAAGAGAAATGCAGGCGGTTTCAAAGCCTCCTTCCAGGCTGCAAGGAGATACTTCCCTTCATTTGGGATTCCTGGTATGAGATGCCTAAGTCAGGACTGATTTATCCAATGTCCCAGCAGCTGCAGCCCTCCCCTGGGACATGGTGGTGACAATTAATATGCTCCCATTGTCCAGTCTGAAAGACAGGTTTAAAGCCAGGTCTCCCTTCTCCTCAAGGGATGATCTCTCGGGGTCAAGCTCTCCTGGTGCAGCTCTTCTACTCAGTGTAAATACTTACTGGCTAGCCCACAGCAAGAGGGGAAAGAAGACAAGCTGGATTGCCTGTTTGGTGATCGGGGCACCAGTGGGAGAAGCAGGGGAGCAGGCTTCAAACTCCTGCTCTAATGAATATTGAATTATTTATATACCACTGCAGAGCTTCAGCAGAGCTTAAGAGAGGCTGGATGATAGATATTCACCTCTGCATCCCTGAACCCTGCCCTCCCCTTCGGAAGGGTTAGGTGCGTGCCAGTGTGGTGCAAAGGGAGGCTCCACAGGGGAGCTGCAAGGGGACGGGGTCTTGGGGGGGCTCACACATGTTGGGTGCCACAGGGTCACTGCAGTGGGACATGAAGCCTGGTGCACGCTAAGCAACCCTGGTGTAGGAGGCACAAGTAAGAAGGGGTTTTAGGGCTATGGGATATGACACAGTGAGTGGAATCTGGCCTCAAAATCAGCTCTAATGTGCAGGAGATATTTGAAAGGTTAATTCTCTGCTATCCCGGTTAATCAGCCCTAAGTCTGGCTCCAAATGCATCCCTGAAAATGCTGCAGCCAGTAAATATGGTGTTTGTGAACATCCCACGGGGTAGACTCAGGTCACCAAGGGAATTTGGCCCTTGGCAGCTTGGCTATCGCTGCAAGTAGGAGGAAGGCTCCTAAACCTCTGGGGAAAAACTACATTCCTAATTCAGTTTTTAGAATCAGACATGAACTTTTCATTGAAACCATACCCAGTTCTCTGTGCTGTGTGGGCTCTGGCAGTTTACAGACCACTCTAAGCTTTTCTGAACTTGTGTATTGAACACTTGGGTGCATGCAAGCTCTGCCAAACCTGTCTTTCCCCTGCACTGTCCTCCCAGGCACCTTCCTTTTCAGCAGCTCACTCTCCCTGAACAGCAAGGGCAGATCTGTGTCCTGTAGACAGCTGTCTCCACAGCGAGTTCCCTGCCTGCCCTCCACAGCCTGGTGCTCCCCAAAGCAGCTCTGCTGCTGCTGATCCTCATGTGGATGCCCATAACACCTTGAGTTTTCCCTTCTCCTCAGAAAAGCACCTTCCTTGGATAGGATAAGCCCCATGTGAGAGCAGCACGGCCCCAGGACACACCACAGCCCTCTGCCCTTCACTGCCTCTGGGTCTCACCTCCTGGACAAGGGGTCTGTGGCTCTGTGGTGCACAGGAAGGGTTTGCTGCTGACACCAGTGCACAGCTTGCAGCTGCCATGCCAGAGCAGGATATGCTGGGAAAGCAGGACAACCCCTGCTCTGTCGGTGTGAGGGCCTGACTCTGATTCTGCAGAATCACTCTCTGGCACCAGCGAATGTCGACTTTACCTGAATGAAACTGAATTCCCTCCAGTTGAGAGAGTTTGCGATGGATGGAAGTGAAGTGATGGCAAGTAACGACAGCAAGCCCAGGGCAATTATTCCAACAGAGATATAAATCTCCATCCTCCAGACTTCCTCCTCTACCCAGATTGTCATCTTCTTCTCCACAGCCTGGCATGACAATGAAGGTTTGTTAAAACGGAGCGCTTAGGGACAGAGGAACTGAATTTTATCTGTTTTGGTTTTGGAAGCAGGTTTCCTGGATGAGCACTGGGTCCTATTCTCACCTCCAGCACTATTTCCCTGTTTGGTAGATGTGAAAATGCTCTCTTATCCCAAAGCCATTTGGCCAAAGCTAGACCTGATTTGAAGCCTGCTGGGAAGAACTGCTGAGTGCTCTCAGCTCCCATGCCTGTAACCACAGCAGCAAGCCCCAAAGTCACATTTGGGAAGATAATTACAATGAGAACTCAGTTTAAAGCCATGAAAACAAATACAGATGCTTGAATATGCAGTAGTCTCCTAATAACCTTTGTTTTAAGTGCATTTAGGGGGGAAATTGTTCATGCTAATGGAAAGGAAGATGGGTTTTATACTGCATGGCAAAGAGGAACATTTAGAACTGTCCTCTTTAGCCCATTAAATGGGTTTAATTTACTAAACAAAGATGTTGCTAGAAAACAGGAGGTAGAGGGGAAATGAACACAGGATGCTTGCCTGAGATTAATGTGCAACTGTGGCAATCAAGAAGAACCTGCTCAAGGCTGGAGCTGAGAGGCTGGGAATGGTGTTTGATGGATGCTCTGAACAGGCACTGCTGCCAAAACCAGCCATCCTGCTCCCCTCTGCCCCAACAGCCCCTTCCCTCCTTTTTAGGACAAACACTTGGAATCACTTGGGCAAATACCCCAGCACAGGAAGCAGAGCGGCTGTGGGGTAATTCCTTGATCACGTTCTCCACTCAGCTGCATGAAGCCTGTGCCATCCCACGAGGGAGCAGTGGGGAGCAGTGAGAAGTTGGGGGCAAGAAAGAGCAAATCCCATCCTCCTATGGTACTGCTGAGTTACAGAGCTGCCTGAACTGCCTGAAGGCAGCAATCTCACACTGGGTAAACACTGCTGAGAGTCTCCATAAAGCAATAAAATCCTTTTCCATTTCCTTGTTCTTGTATAACCAGTTCTTCACCACCATTTTGTTAAACTCCACCAGGTGATGAGGACACACAACCCTCCCTGGGTTATGACTTGGTTACTCCAGCAGGCACAATTACGAACATCAGTGTGAACAAACAGGGATCTCCCAAGATTTTGGGAGCTGAAGGGAACTCTGCTCCTCCTACCATTGGATTTCCCCTCTCCTAGCATTTTTCCTGCCTCTGACTTAGTCTCAGACACACCAGTGCCGGGCAAGGCTAGTTTCAAAGGCTTGTCAGTGCTTCTGGGGAGCAATGGCACAGGGGGGTTGATCCTAGCCCTGGCTGTAAATGCACAGGGAGCTGTGTATCCAAGGAGATGGCAGGTCCTCAGCACAGATGGGTGAGTGCCCAGGGCGCGGTGTGCAGCTGACTGTGGGGGAAGTGCTCCTAGAGGTAACAGCTTATTCCCACTGTCCCACACCTGCTTTGGAAAATGAATGAAAAAGGCAAGCTGTCAAGCCCGCCACCCAACATCTGTATGAGTTTAGAAGATTCCTGCAGGTGCTGACCTGAGGAGCACCCCCGTTACCTGCTTGACGGCCGTCTCGATTAACAGGTAGCGGTGGGAGCGGCGCATGGGCAGGCAGAGGCTGTATACGGCGTGCAGGGCTGCACAGAAGAAGCTGAGGAGACCAATCTGCTTTCGGTGCTGGAGCCACTGGTCCAGCCAATCTGGGAAGCGCCTGTACTTGGTGCCGTAGTAGAGCTGGGAGCAGGCTGCCAGCACCCCGGGCAGGTAGACGAGAGACAGCATGACGTAGGACACGCACGGCAGCGTGGTGTTGACCACCTCGATGGGGATCTTGTACAGCTTGTTCTTCTGCTCCCTGATGTAAGGGTGGATGACCTGCCGGATCAGGTTGTAGGTGAAGAAGCAAAGAAAAAGCCCCAGAGCCAAAAAGATGGGGATTTTCCAGGCTGGCAAGAGGCGCAGGGGAATGTTCTCAATCTCACAGGCTGATGACATGCAGCCCATGTCCACAGGGGTGAATCCCATGACTTGAGCAATTTCTGCTACGGTGCGCTTAGCTTCTTGCTTATTTGAGCAGATCAGAACCTGCAACGAACAGAAATACACACATAGGGCAAAGAAATCAGGCTGCTGGGATCGAGTGCATCGGGAGGGATTCTGTGTCCCAGGGAGCCTACGTTATTCTACTGAGCATCATGATTCCTGGCAGGCTTTTTGACAGGGATTTACCATGGCTGCCAAAGACCTCTCTCCTGGACAGGTTTCCTTTCATGCGTGCACTGCCAGTTTGTTTTACTGGCTCTGTTTAGGTAAACAGACAATTGAACAATATTTTTCACTTAGGCAGATGCTCCAAAGACTACAAAGAGTAAGCTGAGTGAGGGTACTTCATTTCTGGACAAAGAAATGCAGAAGCTACGGTGTGGTGTCTGGATGCCACAGCCAGCACTCAAGACTCCTTCTCCTGGAGCCTAAGGCCATTTACTGATGCTGCCAGACCTCAGCTGCCGAAACGGTTGGGATTTAGCCCTTGCTGGAAGAAAACAATACCTGCTTATTTCCATCCCTGGCACCTGACTGCAGCGTCCACGCAGAAACCACATTAAACCCCTTTACCACGGTGCAGGCTGGGAACAGGGAGGCCAAGTACTCCGCGTTGGATTCTTTGTGATGGTTGATCTCGGTGTTGTTACTAACATCCACCAGGATCTTGCCCGCCAGCACATCAGCCAGGTCGCAGAGGGTGGAGTAATGTTCCCTGAAAATCGCCACAAAGATGACATCCGCCTTCTTCACCGCCTCGGCCTGGAAGGTGACCTCTGCTGCAGCAGGGAAGAGGCTGGCTTTCCGCTTCGGGTTGCGGCTGCCGACCACCACCTTGAACCCGGAGCACACCAGGCGGATGGCCAAGGACCGCGCAAAGTCCCCGCTGCCCAGCACCCCCACACTGCGGCCGGCCGGCGGCATGGGGCTGGAGTCACCTTCCGTGCCCCGATGGCCCAGCAGAGGTTTGGCCATGTCTCCTCTGGACATCCTGGCAGGAAAAACAAGGAGAAAGGCAAATTCATTGTGGAGCTCTCGCAGAGACCCAGACCACATCTAAGGTCACAGGGAAAAATGCCACTTACGCCACTCAAGCACATGGTTTTGGTCCCAGTAGCCCAAACTCATTTGCCAAACCCACCAGGAAATGTGCAGTAATGTACAGGCACCACTGGAGGGGCACAAAACACCATGCTGGGTTAGAAGGTGAAGGCTTTTAGGGAGGTTTCCCAGGGCTGTGTGATCCAACACCTGCTGGATGCACTTATCCATCCTCTGCCGTCCTTCATGCTGGCATCTCACACTGCAAAGCCAGGCCAATACTAACAGCAATCAGGACCAGAAACTCTCAGATTCCCATGGGGCAATCAGATATCTCCAGAAAAACGGGTCCATGGAGATCCCTGAGACTACATTTGGTAAAGCTGGAGGGGTGCTTCTGATTTGCCAGAGCAGAATCAAGGCAGGAAGTCAAACTGCAATGAAAGTGTCCTTAAAGTGGTAAACTGAGAGAGTTGCAGCCCTTACCTGTTCCAATATTTGGGTCTAGCAAGTGCTGTTTGCTTCAGCTCTTTAATGAGTAATGAGAACTTACTCGTGACATTTAAAAAATATATTAAAACATGATGGGATTTGCTCATGAAAGATCTTGATGAGCTTTACAAACATTAATGAATTTTGCCCTGTAACAGATTAGATATTGAGGGCATGGAGAGGTTTTAAGCAGATCAATAAATTCACAGGCAGCACAGCAGCTGAACCTGGAGGTCAGAAGAACCTCAGGCAGGGAGCTGCCAGACTGCTCATGGGCTGTGTCAAAGGCTCAAATCTGCCTCATGACTTAAGTAATGGCAAATTTTCCCTAAAGGAATGGCAAATTCCTGAAGGTTGGATTTTTAAAGGGCTCAGGAGGCAGTCCAGGGAACTTACACACCAGGATATCTGGCTTTTGTATTGGCATACTGCTAGAGATTATAATAAAGACTCTAATTAACAGACTTGTGATATACTGGGGACGGAGACAACGTGGCTTTGGTGCAGTCTTGCCTTGCAGCTGGTCAAGTTCTTTCAAAGTGAAGGTGACCATTTGGATGGGGTGACCTGGTCCCTGGCACAGGTGTGTTTTTCATAGGCTTTTGGAAATGTCCTTCAGCCAAGGCTCTTCTGGGATTGGCACAGCAGTGGTGCAGAGGGGAAGGGCACTTCTGCATGAACAGCTACCAGTGGGAAACAAAGGGTGAGAAGAAATAAATGATTTTCATAATGGGAATAGATTGCCAAGGATTTCCCTGAGGATTTATGCTGTTCAACATGCTCATAAGTGGTCTGGGAAAGGGAGTGAATATTGAGAAGATGGAACTCGTGTGTAGTGATCACAGAATCATAGAATGGTTCAGGCTGGAAGGGACTTAAAGATCATCTACTTCCAACCCCTTGCCATGGGCAGGGACGCCTTCTACTAGATCAGGCTGGTCAAAGCCCCATCCAGCCTGGTCCTGAACATCTCCAGGGATGAGGCATCCACAGGATCTCTGTGCAACCTGTTCCCATGCCTCACCACCATTATACTAAAGAATTTCTTCCTAATATCTACTCTAAATCATTTAGGACAGTCAATCTTTCTTGTGAAGAATCTGCAAAAGGATCTCCTCATTCGAAGTGCCTGAGCACCAAAATTCACTACAGATGCTAGAGACACATGGCAAGAGCTGCCTATGGGCATAAACTCCCCTAACCATACATACACTTTAATGAGCTGTAAATTTGATAAAACCATCAGAAAAATGATCAAAGGGTCACATTACTCTGAAAATACCAACTTGGTGGTCCCTGGCAGACACACATCAAACACAGCCGAGTTACTGGAGGAGATCTCTCACACAGCAACCATGATCTCAATCTTGCTCCTCACTGAAAGCCTGCTAAACACCTTTGGCAGATGGACTTTGAAACTGTGATTCACTGTCCTGGGTAAAAACCCATCAAGGTTTCAGTGACAATACTGTTTCTATGCCTCTCACCAAGCACGCCCTTGTCCCAGCAACCAAAACGTGTGCTCATGGAAGAAGTGCTGTCAGGGGAAAACAAGTGCCAAAGAAAGGCATACTCACTTCTCCCCCTTTAAAAACACATGTCCACTGTATAAATACAGAGCTCAAACAGCACACTGCAGTTCTGCTTATTCCACTGCAAAAAAAAAGGTAGAAAAGGGCCACAGGGAAAAAGTGAGAGAGATGACTTTCAGAACTCTGTCTGCAAAGATACTGGGGTTTTTTTTTCCTGGTCCCTTCTTATCAGATGCTTTATCAAACACTCACTGCTTTACTTTTTAGAAGCCTTCTTGCTTCACCTAAATTTATTCATGTCCAGAACTATTTGTTCTAGGGCCAATGCTATTGTTCAACATAATTAGCTTGCTCTCCCATACCCACCCCCCCCTTTTCCACCACCTGTGCACACAAAATATTACCCAAAATAAAGAAAAGCATCTCTGGCTCTCGGCCACCGGGGTGAGAAATCAGCATTCAGGGTGACAAAGTGATTGTTACCCACACATTCATTTCATAATCGATTTAAGGCACCTCAAAAGTTCTCTCTGTGGTCCCACTGGGATGTGAATTTTGCTGCAAGCAATTTTTCTTGTAGTGTGTTTCCTCTGTCCTGCAGCTGCCACTGAACATGTAGAGAGATGTTGGCAATGCTTGGAGATAAACATCTTTGCTGTCTCCAGTTATTTTGATTAAAAGGGATGACAGAATTAAACAGCCTTTGAAGTCAGCGGGATAGTTACAAAGTAAGAAGACTCAAAATCTCTTCTGTGGGTTTTGGTGTGATTATTTCAGTCATGCTCTGACTGGTGGGGCTTTGGAGCAGGACCCATCCCTGCTGCAAGCCCTTGGTGGGATGGTCCCTGCCGCTGGCTGCTGCCTGTGGGTTGCAATGCTGTCACTGCCATGCACTGAAATCCTCCTGAGAGAGGAGGGGAACATCCCTCTTTCACCACAAACACATTTCACCGAGACAAACCCTGTGGTCTCTGCCTAACAGATGCCTGGCAATGGACTGTCTGATTAGGCAACAGCTTTTTTTCACTTCTGTATCTCTGGGGAGCACACAGACCCCCTGCCTCTTGCCACCACCCCTGACTTACTGTGTCCACGCTGCTTTTTCTGTGCCTAGGGACAACATGTCACCTGCTTGAAACTCTCCCTCCCAAAGCTAATTCACCATAGCAAGGTCAACCCATCCAGAGTCGGTGCAAAGCACCAGGGCCAGGATGCTGCAGAGTCACTCAGAGGCAGAGGAGATCGTGAGTGAACACCACGGTGCTCGGACACATCTTTAGCATCTCCAGACTTAGATAACCCTCATTTATTGATCTTCCTTATCAAGGAAACTACACCCCTGCTGAGTTCTAGCACATGCGATTCAAGGAGATCAGTTTCTTACCAAGGAAGCTACAAGATGATTTAAAGCACAGCCCAGTGGGAATAAACAAGCTCCAATTCTAACTGTGCAGCAGTCCTCTAACTAAAATATTGAATGCAATGTACAGCTGCCCTTCAGCTAGGCTGCCAACGACACCCTTACATCACTGCTGTGTCCAGCTGTAGCACACTTGTTCCCATGTGCAGTTCAGCAACTGCATTGCCATTACTGCTATTAACTGCAGGGCAATAGCACTGATGGGCAGTGAGCAAGATGGGGAGCTCCCCTCTGCCGGGCACCTACAAAAACTGTCCAGAAGGCAACTTCTGCCCCAAGGAGTGGGATCAGACAGACAGCAGCTGCATGAAACGAAGCCATCAAATCTCTGTTGCCCAGGCAGAGGGAGGGAGGGGTTCTCACAGAAGAAAAACAGGGATAATTCCACGTATTTTGCACCTGAGGCTTGGCAGAGGCTGTTAGCTTAGGCTTGGTGCCAGGCAAACAAGGTTTTTCTGCCTCTCTGCCCACAGTGAAAGACTTCACTCAGTTTTTGCAGCAGGATGGCCGTTCTGGGTGGAGCTGGGTTGCAGGAGCCCACTCAGGTGTCCCTGGGCTCACAGCAGAGTCAATCTGCTAAGCAGATCATCCCCCACAGCTACTGGGGAACAGGCACATTTGTTATCCTCTTTCAACAGATGTGGGGGACGGAGATACTAACAATGATAGGACTTCAGCAAGTTTGTCTGGGACGACCTAGATATCTTTGACCACGTCTTTAACAATGAGACCATCTTTTGGGGCCCCTTTCACATCCTCTTGTGCAGGAGGACAGCCTTGCTGGTTCCTGTCATTCGCAGTCCAGAGGTGTTTGAGTTGCACACCCTGAAGAAGGATGGACTTATGGTGGCAAGGCATGAGCTTTGCTCCAGTTCTGGACAAAAAAAAAATCAAGATTCATTTCAATGCCCTGGTATTCAGATTTACCAGATAAAAGACAAGTTATTTTTACCAAAACTCTAATAAAAAGGCAGTGTTTTAAACATATCAAACTGTGCTGAAGAATATGGCAGCAATCTCATATGGAGCTCCAGTGAATGTCCTGCCCAGTGAAACCAAACTGGTTCCTGTTTGCATAGAAACTCATCTTTGAGCTCAGCCTCACATACTTAGTCTGCACCACCTTAGCTAAAACAACTGCATTTATGTCTTCCCCCCAAAGTCAATGTTTGTTTAGACCAACCACAACTGAGTCTCCATAAGCTGTGGATTCAACTCGTACAGGTCATCAAAGAGCCTGCTCTGTGCTTCAGCTTCTGCTTGGGTGTTACTCGAGATAAAGCACATGATTATTATCCACATTCCTTAACGAGCACATGGGTTAAAAGACCAGCAAGGCGCATGAGGAACCAAATGATGCAGCAGAGCCGTTGGTCAGGTCATTGCAGAGGAACATCGCGATTTCTGCACTGGGAAGGTCCCTTTGGGCCCTGCCAGACAGGGCTGGCACCCGGAGCACGGTCCCACAAACACACACACTCCACGGACAGGGGTGATCTCTGCCCCCAAGAGACTTCCAGTCTGTATGGAAGGACCTTTGAACCATGAAGCCAAAGCCCTCCAGCCTCTGTTTGCAGAGCATCTCTTGCTGTGTTAACCCTCCAAAAGCCCCAGCTGGAGAGGAGCATTCAGCACCTGAAACGTTCCACTAAGGTCTTGCTGTGAGCAGAAATACTCATTTTTTTTTGGCTACCACCATTTTATTTTCAGGGAAAATCAAACATTTAAGTCTCTTTCCCACACACAGAGCATCCCTCCCAGGAGCACAGCAAGTGCCATGAACCTGAACCTGTTGGAACTGGAACAGATTTAAGTAATAAAAGAGCTTATCCAAAGCTGCTTTAATCTCAGCTCTGGTGCACTTTTCTGGAGACCTTTCAGTCCTGCCCAGGCTGACTGGAAATGACTTCCCTGGCTCTGCAGGCAAGAGAAGGAGTCAGAGAAACCAAGCTTGCTGCCCCTTTTCTTCTTTCTCCTTCCAAAGCAGAGTTATCTCCCCAATGGCGCAAACCAGGAACTGGCAAAGGATGTAAATCACCCTTCCAGAAAAGCCATGTTGCAAACCTACCTGGGCTGCCAGCCAAGACGTGAGAATGAGGAAATGCCGGGAGCTGGGCTGTCCCTGCTGCTGTCCTTCAGCCCCTTCACTCACAGGCACACGGCACAGTGATCCAGGGGCTGTTCACCCCATGCCCCTGCTGCTGGGGTGGGGATGTGGGACCCGGACCTGTGGCAGGGGAGCTGGTCCTGCCCCGAGCTGGGGCACTCAGCACTGGGTGCTGAGTCTGTTCCCTGCGATGCAGTGGGGACGGACCTGCTGTGGGTCCAAGGACTGCTGTGACCCCACACCTGACAAGGGACCTGCGGGGTTGCTGTGACCCCAGACCTGCTGTGGGGCTCCAGGAGTTGCCACATGTCCCCCTGCAACTGTTCTCCACCCTGATGCACTTTGCATTCGCAGGTCCTCATCCCTCCTCCTGCCCCAGGGCAGCTCTTTATCTGATTACCTCATTTATCAGGTATTTATCTGCTAAAACCACTTCCATAAGCTCCCGCAGAGCCCTGCTTTCTCTCCTCTTTATCTCTCAATCCAGTTAACCTTATCCCTTCCTCTTCTACCCCTAAAGGACACCGCAAATGATTTGCCTTCTCCTCAGCAGACGGACACATTCTGTATTTGGAGAACAGGTTTCACATCTCCCTTCCGTTTTTCCTGCACAAGTGAAACCAAACTCTCACCAGAGCTGTTATTTACCGAATGTCCAACAACTCAGCCTCTGTTCCTTGCTCTCATTTTTCTTGGAGGATGCCCAGAACTGCATTTTCCAACTGAGCCCCTAAAAGGCACCAGCTGGAGCAGAGACCCTGCTTCCCCAATGCGCTGCGCCACTTCTCTTTCTTCATCCCAAGACGACTGTTTGCTTTTGCACAACTGTGTGACCCTGTTGATTCATGGGGCACCGTGTCCCTGTCCTCTGGCTCCCCGTGGCCACTGTCTGGCTGGTCGCTCACCTGGTGTCCAGGCGGTCAGTCAGTCCTAGCACACAGGACACAACATGTGCCCTGTTTTTTTAAACCAGCTCTCCAGCTTGTCATAATCTTTAATTCTTAGTCTCTTCTCTAAAATGTTTCCAGTCCCTCCTAGCTCAGTGTCACCTACAAATTCAATATGTGCCTCCCTACTCCATCACACACTAATGAAAACACGGACTGACAGGCACTGACCCTCCTTACTCCATACACCCTCTGGTTTATACATTGAAAAATATTGAGAATGTTGTTTTTGGAAGCCAGCAGTGAAGCCTAAGGCATGTCCATGTCCCTGACCACAAGATGTTCTTCACCAGGACCAAAATTCAAAAACATCTTTCAAAACAGGAAAGTAGAGGAGAAAGGGCTACCAGAGTTTCCCACAGGGATAAAATAGCCTCTTTTTCCCACACAAGCTCAGACATTTCGGCTACAGTTCTCCTATAGAACTACACCAGCCTGTGATCACTTTGCAGGGACAGTTTCCCTTCCCAAGGATAAACCCTCCACTTTAATGCTGAGCAGAAAAATTACCTATCTATGATAAACAACTGGAAAACAAACCTTTGGCCTGTTTTCATCAAAACGATGTACTTTAAAGCACAGTCACCAACAGGTTCTGCCATAGAGATCCTCAAACTTTTCTCCCCCAAATTTGCCTCCATTTGCAGTACCCCTTCTCTGCAGCAAAGTCCTTGTCTGAAGAGCTTCTTCTGCTCTTCTGCAAAAACATCTTGCAGCCTGGGTCCACTGTGCTGATAGAGTAATGAGAAGCCTGAGAAAGACCTGCCCTGTAATAAAACATCATAAAATGAGAATCTGAAAGTCTGGAAAACCCTAAGGTTTCACTGTAAGACTATGGAAAGCACAGACCTGAAGCAAGACAGAGTTTGCTAGAGCAGTGCTGATGCTTACACAGCACACAGGAGCTTATCTGGCTGATGTGACTCTGAATGAGAAGGTTATTTTCTCGGCTTAGCATCTCGTGGTTCTTAAGTGACATAAAGGGGTGGTTTACAACAACTTCAGGCCCTGTACTTAAGTCTTATGTGTCTTCTCTTGCTTTCTTTTGGCATCTTCATTCTCTTGTTGCTCTCACCAAGTTAACAACTCAGTGACTCACCCATTACTGCGCCTTCTCCTCCCCATGTGCGAGGAGAGCAGGAAAGCAACCCAAAGCCTGGATGGTGGAAGCTTCTCAGGTAGATCTAGTGATTCCCTGCAGCCAGACACGATGGGAGGAGGTGTTCCTGCCTAAAATGAGCTGGGGCTTCCACCCTTCTCCGGGCCTTCAGAGATGGTGAGACCTGACTTCAGCAGTCACCACAGGGAGCTGGCAGGCTCCAGCTCTTTAAAACCTCTTTGTTTCTTTCCAGGAAAGACATGCAGGAATTGTGCTGCATGTGCATGGAAATATTTGTATTGGCTATTTCCATGCCGCAGCGCCTGTTAGAAGGGTCTCCAAGATCAGCACTCTCTTGCCTTTCTGATTTTGCTGCTCCCAGCCACTCAGAAGATGCACAGGACCACATGGGGAGAAGATGGCCAGGGAGGCAGTGTGGGGTGGAAGGAAGACACAGCCTATGGCAGAGGGCCAGTCCAGCTCCTGCTGATCCCTTTTTCCCCCTCCATGGAGCACAGGCATGACACACAGTACAGAGGTAGCTCTGAGCCAGCCCTGAATAAACACAGTGGTGAAAACAGGGAGCTCTGCCCAGGAAAGGCAGTGAAGCTCATGTAGAGCCATGTGCTCCCTCTTCTGCCTTCCCCAGCAGCTCCTGGGAAGCTCCTGGGAGAGAGGCACATGCAATTGGCTCACCAGGTAGTTAGTTATCTTTGGGGATCCAGATGGATGGAGTTGGGTGGGAAACAGATGCTCTTCACTGGAAATCAACTCACTGCCCCTGAGATGCCAGGACCCCACAGCACTCTGCCTTCCCCTTCCCCCGCAGCGTTTGCCTTCAGTCCAGCATCCTGCACAGCAGATCCAGCCTGCTTCACCTTTTCCCCTGCACTGGCAGAGGTCTCACAGGTCAGCCCAGAGAGACAAATACCTGCAGTGTGAACAACACGCCTCCGCCCAGGACCCCCATGACTTAGCGAGACCCACGTGTACTGGACAAGTACAAACACCACGCACTTCACCACTGTGCCAAGCTCCACTGGCAGAGATTCTGTCCTGTATCAAACCCCAACATAAGACGGATGTGGACCTGCTGGAGTGAGTCCAAAGAAGGGTCATAGAGATGCTCAGAAGGCCGGAGCACCTCTCCTATTAAGACGGGCTTAGAGTTGGGGTTGTTCAGCCTGGTAAGAAGAGAAGGCACTGGGAAGACCTTAGAGCAACTTCCAGAACCTAAAGAGAGCTGGAGAGGGACTTTTTACAAGGGCTGTAGTGGTAGGACAATGGGGAATGTCCTTAAGCTGAAGGAGGTTAGGTTTATATTAGATATAAGGAAGAAATTCTTCACTATGAGGGTGGTGAGGCACTGGCACAGATTGCCCAGAGAAGCTGTGGATGACCCATCCCTGGAAGAGTTCAGGACCAGGCTGGACAGGATTTAGAGCAACGCAGTTTAGTGGAAGGTGTCCCTGACCATGGTGGGAATTGGAATGAGAAGATCTTTAAGGTCCCTTCCAACCCAAACCATTCTGTAGCTCTATAACCTATTAGTGCTTGCACATGATCAGCAGTTGGTATCAGCCTCCTTCAGTGGTGGACACGTTATCTACAAACCCTGATTGCTGAAGCCTAAATCCCATGGGGAACTCTTAGGACATTTTTTCCAAAGACTACAGTGGTGTATTCATACAAACTAAATGGAAATGCACATGTTACCACAACCAAGGCTTTAGAGAGACTCACTGAATACCTGAGAACCTGGAAAAAGGATGGGAGGAATTTCTGTCTCAGTACCTTAAACCCTGGGAAAATTTTCAAAATGTTTAGGCTGCAGAGTATGTAAAAGCTTTTGGAAATGTGTTGGAAGCTCCTAAGTCACTGACATACTTTCAGAAGCTTTTTACTTTCAGTTAAGTGACAGTTCACTTAAACTTAGATGAAGATGGGAAGCTGCTTAATCCACTGTAGGTCTGCAGGGAAAACACCCCTACGAAGAAGCAGTAAATTCAAATTTGAAAATAGCATTTTCTTCCATTATGAGGCTGACAAAAAACTAACTCTAATCAGTGATGGTAAACTTATAGATAACAAATTGGTGGGTTTTAATTCCTGGTGTGTGACATTTCTTATCACAGCTGCCACTGCCTTTCCCACCTCTCAAGAGAGCTGGCATGGCTGGCCTATTTCTTCCATCATCGGAAAAAATGTGTTTCCCCTGAATCTAAACCTGTTTCTATTTATGGCTGTGATGTTACAAGGTCATAGTCAAAGCATAGTTCTTAACAATAAAAAGCAAAACAACCCCAAAACAAAAATAAAAAGCAAAATAAACAAAAAAATTATTCTGCTTTCAAAGAGTATGTTTTCCCGGAGTTTGATGTGGTTTTGTTAAACACAGACTTGTTGAGTCATCAACATTTTCTTCTTTACAATCACAGAGGAAATCAAATATGTGCAGTGACTGCGGCATCTTATATCACTGTACATTTGTACACAGCAAATGTGATTTTAGAAGAAAAGAAAACAAAAGCTTGATGCAGTATTTTAATCTTATTAGTCCTGCATCTCCTCAACCCACAGGAGTATTGATGCTGTAGGCGACAGCCTTCCTCTCCTGCTGTCTCTCAGTTTTGGTTTCTTGCCACAGGAGGCAATTTTCTACGTGTAAGTTTTATTTAGACTACTCTGATGGAAATGATCTGGGGTCCTCCATACCCCTCTGCCCTCTGCTCAGCTCAGGCATTACGAACACAAACGCTCCCCCAAGCTCCTCAATGTTCAGCAAAGGGGCTGTCATGGGCAGATGTCGCACCCTGGCCAGGGCCACAGGACACGGACAGTCCCACCCCAGCTTCCATCACCTGTGCAATGCTCCTACTACAAAGTCACCTCTACAATTCCTTCACAGCTTTCATCCCTCGTTACTCTTACATGGATCAAATGCTAAAGTCCCCCCCCAAAAGCATCCAACCTTTGTAGCTTTTACAAGTCCCTGCATTGGTTCAGAAACCACACAGCCGCTCCCTGCTTGCCTCTGAGGGACCCTGGGCCCTGGCCAAGATTTTCCCCAAGGTTTTTTATATCTCAGTGCTGATTTCTCCCTGGCTGGAAGAAGCCACTCATCTCCTCAAAGCATTTAGCGAGCTGAGAAGGAAAAGTGAAACCTAAGCGCCAAGTGCTGCTCCCTGAGGAGCACAGCCTGAACGTGTATCCATCCATCCATCCATCCATCCATCCATCCATCCATCCATGCATCCATGCATCCATCCATCCCCGCTGCGCTCACGAGGACAGCATCATTTGGAACAGCGAACCCGACCCGTTCCGGGGCGGTTGTGCCCGGTACCAGGGAGTTTCCCCCACCCTCACGGATGTGTCCAGCAGCCACGGGAAGGAAAGCGCTTCCCGCGGGGACCCCGCACCGCAGCCCGGCGGACCTGCCGGAGACGAGCATCCCACCGACCTCTCCCCAGTGACCGCCCGGACCGAGACACACCGGTCCCCGCGGAAATCTCCGCCCGGGACCCGGCCCCAGCCCCAGCACCAACCCTCGCACCGAGGCGGCTGCGTCCGAAAGCGCCCTGGGCGCCCGGACCCTCTGCCCGAGCCCAGGGGCGGAGCGGGCCGCGGGCAGGGAGCAGCCCCGCTNGCACGCCCGGCGCGGGCGGTTCGAGCCCCGGTCACGGCTCCTCGCCGCTGACGGCGGTGCCCGTGCTCCGCCGTGCCCGTCCCCCCGCGCTCCTCACCTCAGCGCGGCGGCGGGAGGGCGAGCAGCGCCGTCCGGGAGCGGGGAGCGGAGCCGTGATGTCAGGCCGCGGGCTCCGCCTTCCTGCCCATGTGCCCGCCGGGGCCGCGGGCACCGCTCGGCTCGGCACAGCCAGGTCCAGCAGAGCTTGGCACAGCCCTGCTCAGGGTGAGGGCGCGGGGGCGGTGAGACCCCCAGCCCCGTCCCCGCAGTGCTGCCCGGGCCTCACTGCCGTGCCCAGGTTAAACACACGCGGGCAGGAGGGCATCGCTGCCAGGGCAGCCGGGCCGCGGTGTTCATTACAGACGGGAGACGAAGGCAGACCTTAATTCTCTATTTATAAACGCATTTCAGAGCCAGCCGTCGGCTCATTTTAATGGGCGGGTGCGGCTTGTTGCGCCTCTTCTCCTGCTATCAGGGGCCTTGCACTTGCTCTGAAAAGCTGTGCCGCGAGGCGTGGAGCAGATAATGGTTCTTCCCCCCACGCCGTGAAAGAGTTGCCCTCCTGCAAACACCCTAACACTTCCACACAGCCCCGCTCTGATAGACCGGCGGCAGCAGGCAAAAGCACTGGGGCAAACCCACAGGGACTTGAAAACAAATCCCTCTGGAGCTTTGGTTTGCTCACTCAGTAGAGGAGAGGAGCACGGACGGAAGGGACCTGAAGGGATTGTCTCATCTGTCCCTGGACCGTGGCATAGCTGGGGGGATGCGGTTGCAGTGTGTGTTTGAAGCCCAGGCAGAAGGATGTGCAGCCCCTCCGAACCCAGCTGTATGTGCTTCACTGCCTCGGCAGTCAGGAGGGTTTTCCTAATCTTTGTCGACTGCCATCCCCTCTGTCCTCCTTGCACGTGGGATATGTCTTCCTGGGATGAAACAAGCCCCACTTCTTTCTCCTGGGCAGGCTGTGATTTTAACTATCTCAGCCCATTCTCACCACTGTCCTATGAAGATGTTCCATCTCTCCAGTCTGTGCTGCCTGCAAATGGGGCCGGATACCAGCCAGGGCTGTCCCAGCTTGCGAGGGTACTCGCCACCTCTCACATCCATGGGGTGGGAGATACAGAAACCTGCAGATATGGGGAGTCTGCAGCAAAAATATGGGATTACTAAGGAAAGCTCCCATTGGTGTCTCCCAGCGGCTGGACCCTGGATAAGAGAGAGCTCCAGAGGCTTGGGATGTTCGAGCTGCAAACTTTGAGGTTCTGTGAGTTCCCTGGGTATTGGACAATACTGGAGAGGTGAGAAAACCTATTGGCATGATTTGGATAAGGAGGATCATTGGGATAGCTGTACTTCATCACATCTCTGCAAAAGCCATCTGTGACTAAATGCATCTGGAAGAATGAGATTACTCCTTAGCCCCTTCTTGCCTGTTGTGGCCGCTGCCTCCTCATGCCTATCATGACAGTAATTTATATGCCACAATCAGCTCTTTGTGGAGACTGAAGAACAGAAATCATTGAACTCTCCTACACCCGCTGTATCTTGTTACCTGCTCTCCCACATTACGTAAAGGACAAATTTTGCCTTTAAATTTATTTACAGAACTCACAGTCGTTGCCTTGTTTGCCTGGCTCATCGCAATTCATTTTACAGATTCCTCTTTGCTCTCTCAGGTCTCTGCACTGTGTGAGTCTCTCTCTGTACCCTTCCCTGCATGGGGCAAGGCTGCTGCCATGGCAGTATGATCACTTCTGTGGGTAACGACCCACCTTCTAGAAGCGCTGAAATCTACTTCTCCTTTTTTAGATTGCACTTCCTTTTTTGTAAATTAGCAAACTTTTCACCGAAACACCCTCTTTTTTTCCACCTTTATGTCACAGAGAAGTGCCTCAGGATGAACACCCATTTTATACCTGTTTTCCTCTTCTCAAACCTGTGGCTAGCCCTGTCCAGGCCACCTGTTTGCTGGACAGTTTGAGTCCTGCAGCTCCATTTTTCCTGCTGCCATCTCAGAAGGCAGCTAAAGCCTCCCCAGCTCCCAGACCTTGACTGTCTATTGCTCAAAAGATTCCCTTGGGAACCATGCTTCTGATGAGAGATCTGATGTGGGCTTGCAAGTTGGCTTAATTTCTCTACTACCCTGAGAGACCCAACGTGCTAAGATTGTGCTGATCTTTGCCAGAGTTTCTGGATGTATATCTGGGGTTTTTTCCTCTTTTTCCTTGCTGTTCTTGAGCAAGAGCTTTTCTCTGTATCATCTGGACTATTCTTCTGCCAGCAATCCTCTTTCCTGGCCCACCACTCACTGGTCAGAGCTGCAGCTCTCTGGCAGCACCATCTGTGTCCCTGTGCCCAGCTGGCTGTGTCCTGCTGTCCTCTCAGCCGCGATGCCACCTGCACCCCCTCCTCCCTGTCCTTCCGCTCCATAGGGACAGGGAGTTGCTTTGGGTCTGCTCAGGGCTGGGGCTGCCAGGCTCCTCCAGTGCCCGCGTGCTGGCACAGCGGCACTGGTGAACAGATGAACCTCAACAGCTCCTGGCTGCCGGGCCAGGGAGCCATGGGGAGTCCCCACCTCCCACACTGTGTCTTGGGGGGCTGGAGCCATCCGAGGTGACAGTGTGGAGGGGTGCACCAGGCCAGCTCAGCTCCTGCCCCACACCCAATGAATAAGGGGGGTGACCCAGGGTATGCCCAGGCTTTGCTGTACCCAGACACAGAGGCAGTGGTCTCTGAGCCTCCCTGTGCCCCTTCTCCCTTCTCAGCTCCCTTGGGTTCCTCATGTGCCAGCCCAAGGGCTATGTGCACCCGGAGGCCACTGGGGATGCAGAAGTGCTGGGCAGCAGTGGCTGCACCGGAGCAGATGCTGTGACAACAGCACAGCTTGGAGACACCGCCTCACCCTGCCACTCGCAGTATCACAGCAAGGGAATGGCTCAGCTTCCCGCTGAAATCCAGGGGTAGTAAGTGGCAAACTTACCACTGGAAAACCAAACCTATTTGGCAGGGCAGTCAGTAAGCGTAGCTCCTCCTCTGGCCGTCCCAAAGCTGTGTTTTGGGCTGGAATCTGCTTTCTTGGGGCCCGGTGGTACCGTTTGGGTTGGGAGATTGGGTTATCAGCACAACAGGATTCTGTCTGCCCTGGACTGGCACATGGCCCAGTGGTGCCAAAAATGCCAAGCTCAGAAAGAAGCCGAGAGGCTGGAACATGTACAGTGTACATGTACAGTGGAGGTGGAGTGTAGAGATAACATGTGGTTAATTATTGCCAGTGAGCAGAGGCCAGGAGTTAGTTTGGCACGGTTGTGAAACAGAGAGCTCGTGTAGGGGAATGAGCTGGGGACTGCAAAAGTGGGATGTGGGGAGCTGTGATGGCTCTGTGAAGTCAGAGCTGGGCACATAGTGTCTTTGTTGGGTGAAGAAGTGGTAGCTCATGCTGTCACTCGACCTTGCTGGGGCTACCCGGCAGGACTGGGAGTGATGCTGACACCTGACAGCTCTGGCTGAATCCCCATGGAGCTGTCAGGAGGGAGCAGGCAGAGGGAAGCAGCCTCTGGGCAGGTTTCAGGCCTGACAAAGCACTGCTGTGTCCCTCCCAGAGCATCCCAGGTGGGGAGGGATGAGCTGTACCCCCACAGCCTTCCTCCCACCTGAGGGCTGTGTGGGGGCAATGGTGGCTGTGTAGTGCTAAAAGTCTGGTCTGTAGCCACACCATCAGTAGCATGTCTCCTACTGGTGACCCAGAAAGGCCAATGAAATGCCTGTATTTTTGACTAGGCTTTTGAGGTGAGATGTGGCCGAGTGTGGGTGACTGCACAGCCGTGCCAGACACTTCAGCCCCAGCATCCTCCTTGCCACTGCCTTGCCACAACCGTGCTTGCCAGGATGTCTGGGCTGAAAGTGTCCATACCGGGTTTATGCACACCTGGGCTACGCTGGATACAGCTTCTGGATGGGCCCCATTACCCGCTCTCTCCTGGGGGTCTGGCAGCATCCCCTGGGGAAGCACAGTTAACGTGGCGCTACCAGAAAACGGCTTCCTGCTGCTAATCAGCTCCTGGCAGGTTATCGCTTTCTCAACTGCCTGGCTTTTCGGGGAAAAGTGTCATTTATCGGCCCTTCACGGAGGAGACCTGTTAGAGATGCTCGCCGCCGGGGCTCGTCTCCGCCTGTCATGCAGGCGCCATCTAGTAGGAAAAGGAGAAAATACACCAAAAGTCAAGGAAGGTGGAAGTAGAAATTCAGTTTCTCTCTGGGAAAACTGTTTAATCCAACACAAAGCTGCTCTGGGGCATGGCTCTAGGGCTGAGCCCGTGGTTTGGGTACTTGCAGCAGAATTCACTGCTGGGAAGTGATGAAGTGTGGAGATGCCCCAAACTGGAGCACAGCTTGTCCGGGATGGGTCTGGATTTATATGATCTAAAAATAGACTTTGACATAAAGAATCATTTCCAGGCAGCTCCTTGATAACATTGTCGGGGCTGGATTTGATTAATTAGCTGTATGGGTTAATTGCATTACGCTATCTTCTGCTCTGGTAGGTGACAGATGCTCCTGTTTTGAGCCCTGAGCTCGTCCCATCAGCTGGAGGCTTTACTTACAGCTGGAAACCTCTCTCCACCTTCTGTGCACGTACAGCTCACATCATGGAGGGATCCACTTTGGTCGTATTGCATGATTTTACCACAAATCCCGTACTGCTGGTGTCGTCTTCTAACAGTCACATGGATTTTCAGTGTGATTTCGCAGCCCTAGAAAACCTCCCAAAATCAACCCTTCCCAGGGGGGAATAAAAGGGGCCTATGACAGTAATTTCCTTTGAACAGGAAAAAAAAAAGAAAATCATGATTTCATACCAATCTTGCGATTTTTGCGCGGCTTGACTCACCCTTTGCCGTGTGGGGAGGTGATAATGCTGGGTGTCTGTTATCTGCTGAATTCCCGCTGGCAGGCGGTGTGTCCCCTGCCATGGATACAGGGCTGCACACCCCCGTGCAGCAGGTCTCTCGTGATATGTGCAAGCCGTGGTGAGTCCTGCTTGAGGCATGTCACCCTCTGGCCTTTCCCCTTCATCCCCATAATTTTCAAGGACCGGAGGCCAGGGATGCTGCAGCTTGAGGGATGTCACCCAGGTCCTGGGAGTCCAGTGGCTTCACCCTGCCAGGGACTGCACAAGCATCATTGCCCTTTGCCTAGAGCAGAACCTTAATTCATCTCCACTTTCACAGATAAAAGCCTGAATTAATTAAAGAAGAGAATAGAAACCACTTTGATTTCCAGAACACCGGAAACTCCTAATTATCACAGCTCCCAAAAGCACTGCTATAATTAAGGGGCTCTCACTGTTGCCACTGCAGACCCAATTTCTGCGGGGATTTACAAATGGCACCTACAGTTTTTGCTTTTGGTGAAGTACAGCAACTGAAGGCGTGAATTCGGGCTCCAGGTGCATCTCTTAAATCAGCCAGAACACCACTGAAACAGCGTCTAATTCCCTCATGGATTTCTTATTAGAAAACCAGAGTCCCCAATGGCAGTGTGCTACAGACAGCGTCTGCTCTCCAATTATAGTCTGATTATACAAAATAATAAAACTGGGGGCCTTTTTTTCTTTGCCTGCTGGTCTTTCCGTCTTCGAAATACACTTGGGGGCTGTTTCGGGTTTTTTTACCATAACCAGCATTTATTAGTATTTAAAAAGGCGGTGGAAACTGAATTTCTCACCTGATCTCTGGTCCTCTGGTTCCTGTAACCTTTCCAGAAGCGCTGAAAGCATTGTGATGACACTGATGGTGAAACAGCCAGACTTTGCCTATAGCATGAAAGCAGCAAAACACCCCTAATGCAATAACTGAGCAAATCCCACAGGAGCATTTCCCCCGCAAATACCAGGTCTCGTGGCTACTGAGCAGGACAAGGTGGTCCCAGCTGCCTTTTGCACTCTTATGTCAGAGAACTGGCCAGGTAAAGATTTAGCTGATAGTACACATCACCTCCGTGTGCAGAGGTTCCTTGGGCTGCTGCAGCTTTCCTGTATTTATCCTGAAAGAGGGTAGGTTTAGAGTAGATATTAGGAAGAAATTCTTTACTGTGGAGGTGTTGAGGCACTGGAACAGATTGCCTGGAGAAGCTGTAGATGCTCCATCACTGGGAAGTGTTCATGGCCACAGTGGATGGGGCTCTGAGCCAACTGGTCTAGTGGAAGGTGTCCCTGCCCATGGCAGGGAGGTTGGAACAAGATGGTCTTTAAAGTCCCATCCAACCCAAACCATTCTGTGATTTTCTATTGTATGACCTCTTTAATAAGTGTTGTTTGAAGTCTTCCCACTGCCAACAGTTTTCTTTATGAGTGGCAGCTTCACCACCAAGGTGGTTCTTCTGCTCCCTGGATGCTTCATAGCTGTGCACAAAACTGTCCTAAAAATTCTCCTTCTGTTTGTCAGCTGCTTTCGCTGTCTGTTGGACGGCCCTGGTTTTCCCCAGGTCTCCCCATCTTGACCAGGGAGCAGTGTCTGACTGCAGAGGCCTGGTGGGACTTCAGAGTTGGTGCATGTCTTGCAGGAGGGATGGGTTTGGATCCAATATCGGGCAGTGAGCTGTGCTCGTGTGTCTGGGGTGCTGAGCTGCGATGCACTGAGTATCAGACACTTGAAATCAGCAGTCTGGCTTGCTCTGAGCTCCCCCAGGTACTTGTAAGCCATGTTTAACGCCATGCTTTCCATGGAACACTGCCTTTTCTCCCTCTATACGGGGTAAATGCATACAGGCTGTGTTTTGAAGGTACACTTAAAAAAGCAGAGGGGTGCTCCTTGACCTCTAACCAGCAGGTTTCCCACCTTCACCTGCCAATGCAGGAGCCTGTCCCAGGCTTGCTGCCCCATGACTCCAGGCTTCCTCCCTGCCACGAATGCCCCAACATCAAGCAGAGGCAGGTGGCCTGTGGAAAACATATTTCCCCTCCCAGCAGTGTTTTAGTAGCCATCACTCGTGTATGGGCAACACAAACGTGATCAGACCAAGCCATGGCTTTGTTCCGATACCACGGCTGGAAGTTGGTTTTGTTAAGCAAAATGTTACCAGCTTGGGAAAAAAAAAAGGGAATGTAAAAGGAACAAATGCAAAATTTGCCTGTATTAGAGATGCAAGGAAGCACTGGAAGTTAGGAAGATCACAGACAATTGAATTTAATTGAAAAATATGATTAACTAGAATGAGACTTGAATATGAAGATTTAATTTGAATTAAAGAAACAAACTGATTGCCTGAAGAAAGAAGTTCGAGGATGAAAACTATTTTGTATAATATGGGTTCCAGTATAATGGGTTCCAGCTCTGCTTATATAGGGTAGCTTGTAAAAAAACCCCCAGCCCCACCCTCAAAGCGGTTTTACCATTGAAATTACAATTTTTTTTTGAGATGGTCACAGGGAAGTTGGGCTCTTACTTGATCTCACGGGCTTAGGGGAGATTTGAACTATGGATGGTGAAATGGGAGAGCTTGATCCAAGACTTAGAGCTTCCCAGCGTCATCTCAGATCTGGTAGCAGGGCTGGCAGCTCTTGCCTTACAGGGAGGGGGGAACAAAACACAAACCCTGGGAGCAAACCAGGGGTCAGTGGCAGGTTGACCCTTGCCTCAGGAAGGACAGTGGAGGGAACATTTCCAGGATTGTCAAAGCCTCATGCAAGTGGCTCTGACCAGAAGCCCCAGGGGCAGGCAGTGGTGGCAGCTCATGCATGGTAGTCATGGCCAAGCTCTGCTCCCACACCAACTCCTGAAAGCAAAATCATCAAGAAAATAGTTTTAGGGAAAATGAATAGTCTGTATTCACAGCACAAACAGGAAAATTATATACCAGCAAGTAGCACAAATGGGAAAAATAAGAGCTTAATTTACAGTATTTTTGTAGAGTTATAAGCATCTTTATTCCAAGGGAGTTGTCCTGAAAGTGGCAGAATGGTTTAGTGCATCGCCCCTCAGCTTTTTTAATTTCCACTTGGCTGCTGCACCCTCTGCCACGGCATTTCCAGCCACCAGCATCCTCCTCCTCACTGAACAGTCCCACTGGCCACAATGACACCATTATGGCCATGTCCCCCTGGTTCCAACAGGCAGGCAGGATCTGTCCTCCGTGGGATGGGTCATCAGGGAGCCCATGGGAGGTCACTGGCTGGCTCTATGCTGGCAGCAGCTGGGCGTGCTGGGCATTGTGGGTGAGCAGCAAAGGTCACTTCCATGTGACCCTGTGGCATGGCTGGCCAGGAGAAAGCTGCGGGCACACCGGCCGGCACGGTGTGGCACAGAGCCTGGCCGTGGGGCTATCAGAGCCCTCATGCTGGGGGTGGGGATGGAGATGAGGAGGGGAGGGTCTTCAGGAGGACAAAGGATTTGTTGGACCCTTTCCAGATGATAATTTTGACATTTTGTTGTCTCTTGAGGATTTTGAAATAGGAATAAATGCAGCGTCAGTGCTCATTTGTACTGACTGTCACTGCCAGACTGCGGGCTGACCTGAGCGTGCTTTTAATGCATATTTAATGGGTACAGTGGTCACTCGTCCCCGTCTTTAGCTGCTGCACACCTGCACTTTGACACCACACATCTGAGCTGATCACAGCGCATCCACTGCCTGCCCCTCCCTGCCCATCCCTGCCGTGTGCTTCGTTCCCAGCCTCCCCTCGCCTCCTCCAGTCCCTGCCCAACCAGCATCTGCTCCATCCCAAGAAAACATGGACAGGGATGTATTTCCTCCAGGACTCCACTGAATAACATGTGCATGGTAGTGCACGTCCTGCAAACTGGTCTGGTAGCACATCCCAGAGCAGGTGATAACCTGCCCCACACCCCAGGGATTACCCCAGATATCCTCTGCCCCAGTATTGCATGAGGATCTCATTTCCGAGCAAAATCCAGCTGTGGTTTCATTAAAGAGGCTCTTGCTCCTTG
This sequence comes from Cnemophilus loriae, assembly GCA_013397755.1. Classification (NCBI taxonomy): domain Eukaryota; kingdom Metazoa; phylum Chordata; class Aves; order Passeriformes; family Corvidae; genus Cnemophilus; species Cnemophilus loriae. The sequence continues at coordinate 3,812,081 of VZTF01009642.1, read as the reverse complement.
TGCTCAATATTTAATTTAGCACAAGTGTGTGTGTTGAGTTCAGGGTGTTGATTAAGCATGACTTGAGATAGCGGGAAATTAGTAATATGGGAAAGTGCAGTCAGTATTTCATGGCAAAGAGTAATTGAGCTAACAGTTGACATATGGAGTTGTGTGGGCAAACTAATTAAATTTTACATCTTCCCAAGCATTTGTGAGTTTTATAAGCGTTTGATTTATATATTAATTAAACCTCAGAGTAAAATAAAGAGGACACAACTATTTATACTGCAAATGTGTCCATCAAGAGGAAGGGCTTTAATGTATTTGCAAGCAGATGCTGAAGTACCTCTGTGAGTTTCCAGCTCAGCTCAGTGGTGACATCCCCTATGGTGTCTCTTCCTCCTCTTCACTATCAGCAAAAAGCTCTGTGCTTTTTAGTATCTCCCTGATGGGCTGCAGAGCCCAGGTTTCCCACTGATATGGGTGCTTTGCAAGTAGCGGATGAGAAAGCTATTACATGATTTAAATATTTTTCTGAACCATTAGTAAGGCATTAGAGGTAGTTATGGCATGTCCTGGAATGATCTTGCTGAGGTTTTCTGGAGCTGTCTTATTCAGATTATTTCATATTTAAAGGGAACTTGCATTGTGTTTATTTGCAGATGGACAGAAGGACACGTGGAGTATTCATGGTGGCCAGCATAATTTTCAGCCTGGCTGGTGCTCTATGGAAAGGAGTTCCTGGAGTTATAGGGTCAGTTGTGCTCCTTGGAGTTTGCACCCTGGGATCTTGGGCATGGAGCCATTTCTGCAGCTGGGAGGAGATGGCATTAGGGTTCAGTGATAGTGAGCAGTCCTAAAATGTGCAGCCCTGGCCCTGATTTTTCTTTTAAGCTGTTGTGCACTCCCCACCACTGACACATCTTTCTGCAGGCCAGCACACATCTCTCAGGTCTGTTTGGGGGAGCTGGGAGGCCAGCGCTGGGCTGATGTTGGGGCAGTCCTGGGAGGTGCAGGGCTGGCTGAGGGCTTCTGGCTGTGCTGCGATGAGCTGAGAGCCTTCGTGGAGCAGGAGCACTGAGTTTTGTTCCAGGGCTGAGTTCCAGAGCTTGGGCTGCTGCTGCCCAGGGCAGTCTGGTTTACTGCTCCAGTGAGTGTCCCTGCTCCTCTCCAGAGCTGCTCCTGCTAAGCCTCCAAACTGCCCTTACTGCCATGTACATTTTATTCCCAGGGTTTATGATGCCTGTAAACCCCTCTGATTCCAAAATAAATAAAATAAGGAAGTGTTTCTGTTCTGCTCTGCAATGATGCTTCCCTAGCAGCACAGGTGATGGAGCCATGCCATAGCACTTGCATCCATTTCTATATCCTGGCTCTGAAATCCTGGTGATGCTAAAAAATAAATCTACCCTTTATATTACTTGTTACAGATGGGTTATTTTTGCCTCTTTTGAATGGAGAAACAGGAGCTGTTTGTGTTAGCAGTGATACAGGATTCAGAAGACATTAGGTTTTAGTGGGAAAGTGGAATTACAGCTAAAACATGGGTATTAAAAGTCCCTTAAATTTAGTAAATTATTCAGGTACATAGCATATTCAAATCTACAAATACTATGAAAGAGATGGTAGCTATATTAAGAGTCATTCTGTGTGCCACCTCGCTGTCCCACCTGGCCTCTGGGGACTCCATCAATCTTGTGGTGGCCAGTGATTCCTGTTCACAGTGTCAGTGATTAATATATTGGCCCATTGGAGAGGAGGAATTACAAAAACTTAGTGTTTGTGTGCAGCTAGAAGCTGTGGGAGCAGGAGCAATCGGAACCAGGTTGGAATGAAAATGGGAGGAAAGGAGAGGCTGGTGCTCAGCATCAGCTACTTTTAAGAATTGGTGCTTTGTAGAGCATCTTCCCCAGAAACCTTGAGGAAAGCAAGAAGCAAAAGGCTCCATGTCACATGGTGTGGGGGGGTAGTGGTGCCTCCTGCAATGTTGCATTGCAAGCAATATCTCAAACTCTGGAAAAATGCAGTCCACTGCCAAATATATCCTGTGGGCTCTGCCCTGGCTCTGAAGGATTCACTTTGTGAGAAGCAAACACCTACTGAAGCCTATGCCCGTCTGCCTGGATGTGACTGGAAGGTTTTCATGGTGCAGGACCAACCTTTCAGAAGTCAAAGCTACCTGGGAGCTCGCTGTCTGGGATGAAAATCAGATTCTGCTGCAGGTATATGCTGGTGTTTGGAGAAGATCAGGGGCTAATTCACCACCAGTGATTAAACATCCATAATTAAATAGTTGACAGCATCTGTAGCAGGACTCAGGGTATTGATGATCCTTAAAAAACCTCGAGACAAGCATGCCCTTGCTAAGGATAACATCACCCGTGGTCAAACAGACCAGCACCACTTTACCACGTGGGATTTCGAGAATATTCAGCAGCAAACAGAGCAACACCTTTCGCCCCCAGTTCAGCCTGACTGTTAATACACCTGGGAACAACTCACATCTCTTTACACAGCATTACATTTCACTGGCATTTTCTCTCTAATGTTGGAGTACGATGTGCCACCAGCTTGTGCATTCCTCATCCACGAATCAGTGTGGCTAATACAACACGTGGTACCTCAGTTTTGCTAGCAGTGCCAATACATTAAACCTAGGAATGCAGCCAGCACAGTGAATTTTTATTAAAGATGATAATGGGACCTGCAGATCTCTTCTCTGTATGGTATTAAACTGGAGTTTTAGAATAGGGTGCTTTGGAAACAGCCACGTGCTGTGTGATGGAGGGGCAGAGCTGGCAGATCACTTTGAAAAGGTCTAGCCTGATGTGCTGGAGTACCAGAAATTGTCCTAAATGGTCATGTAGTCCATGGGGCCTTTTGTGTAATGTCACCTGTAGAATCAATAACCAGCCTGGGGGACTAAATAGGTGAAGCAATGTAAAATCTAAGCAGTCTCTATCCTCTGCTGCAACTGATTTTGAACAGGCATGTGCAAGGCTGTTCTTGGATGTCCTGCATAAGTGCTGTTTGTCCTACTGGAGCAGGTACCCAGGCCAGTGCTGCAGCCCTTCCTGAGGCTGGGGCTCTGCAGGAGGTGGGGATGCCCATCCTGGGGCCTCTCCGCTCCTCAGCATCCCTCAGCCCTGGTGGCATTGCTTGACTTTCTCTGCTTAGTCCCTATGCCCCTAGCTGCTTTCAGAGTAGTGGGGACTGGAAGAGTTGCTCCAAAATATCATATAAATAGGAAGTGAAAGGTCAAGGCTTCCTACAGAGGAATTTTGCCCAGAGCATCAGAAAACATAAGGGATGAAAAGGGACGGAAGACTCGTGGTGATCAGCCACTGATCAGCTCCAGGTAGCACGGCCCTGGCCCTGGGCAGCCTTCTGGTTTCTATTTCCTCTCTGGTTTTTGCAAACTGTCCTGTCAGACCTCACTTACTGAGAAGACCCATGTGCCATTTTTAAGATGCCGTTGGCTGCCCCCTGTTCCTCCTTCATCCTAATGTGAAATCTGTCACTGCACTCTATCAGGGTGCCTTTCTGCCTGCATCCTGTGTGAGCTCCAGATTGCTATTGATAGGCGGGAGAGCCACAACAATCTTGAGGAAATTTGTGATCTGGTCCTGGCATATTTGACAGATAACACTCCAAATACAAATGTCAAAACGCATTTAGGTTTTTTCCCTTTTCTAACTTGCCCTGAAGAAAATGCAAACACTTCTTGACAGAATCAGTTCAGGAGCCTCCTCTAAGCCAGGCCCTGAGTGTTAGAAGAATCTGCCTCTTAAAGCCATATAGATCCACTGCTGCTGCATAAAAAAATATTCTTTACCCTGAGGCAGAATTACTTAAGAAAATCCTGACGTGATTAGACACCACTCTCTTCTGAGAAAAGAGTAACTATACTATTAAAGGATAACTGAGATGCTGCATAAACTGACAGTATTTAAGTTACTTGATGTCACAGTCCTGAAACGTCATTTGGCACGAGGGCACGAGGAAGGACTTGAATGTTTTCTGGCTACCACAGTGCAGCTATTGTGTAGCCTGAATATGATCTGCTGGAAGCACTTGCAGGTGCTGCCACTGCCCTCCACCTGCTGACATGAGGTATATTTAGGCTCTGGGTTTGTAACATTTATAAATGCAGGCTTGAACAATTTATAACAATTAGTAAATAAATAAATAAATAGCAATTTTGGCATATGCTTTAGCATGCAGGAATTCCTGCTGCCTTAAATCAGTGTAATGATGTCAGTTAAACAATTATCTTACTTGTAGTGCCTAAGAGCCTGGCCCCACGGGAGGGCGGGGGGAGGATAGTGATACACAGTTTAATGTGTTCAGTGATACACAGCTTAAACAGAAAGCCAAGGTCTATATTTATATGCAAATATCATCAAGTTCGAGCTTAAATCTCAGTATTTTTGAAGTCAAGATCGTGTGTTAAATATTACTCCATGCATGTATGTGATTATACATCAGTGGTGTAAAACCCTTCAGACTCCAACCCTAAACCACAGCAGGCAGAAGGGCAGAGCCCAGAGCACGTGGATAACCCCAGCCCTCGCTGGCTTGTGTAGATTTTGGTGGGCAGTATGAGTATTTTGTGTTAGCTCGGAGCTGGGATCCAACCAGCTTTGGTAGCTCTTGGGAATATGTGTGATTAACCAGCCCAGCCACAATATGTCACCAGCACTCCACACAAACAGCTCTGCTGCTGCTGGAGAGTGGGCAGAGAGGGAAAACATCACATCCTGCAGCCAGAGGAGGGAAAAATAGCGTCAAAGGACAGGGAAGGAACTTGAGGGGAAGGTGATAGGGAGAAAATGGAGATTCCTGGAAAAATGATCGTAGGGATGGTGAGGTCAGAAGCAGGTTAGGTGGAGCTGCATGAGTATGAGAGGAGCTGTCCTGGTCCCTGGGATACCCTGGCACCCCAGCACTGGGCTTTACAGGCTGTGATTTAAAAGCACTCATTCCTTCAACTTTGCTTTCCATTTTGAATGATTGTTTTTCCTTCTGATCGTATTAAGCCTTGCCTGTTGTGAACTGAAACCACTCAGTACATTGATTAATCCCCTCCTCTCCTCTCCTCTCCTCTCCTCTCCTCTCCTCCTCTCTGAAAGCTGTGCTCAGCACCAAGCACTGGGTATTACCAACAAAAAAGCTGTGTCAGAAGTAAAATGCATGAAAATAATGGAGCTTCAGCAGCTACATGCAAGTGTAAAGAAAACACATCCCGATGCAATGAGCATAGAGCCCTGATAGAGCATGACCTTTGTCAGGGGCTAGTAATCATTCTTGGCAATGTTTGCTCATGAGGATTAAGAAATGTGGGCAGCCCATTAACCTGTGCCACTCAGGATCCCCATGGCTGAGCACCATGAGCACGGAGTGACTGAAACAGCCCTTATGGCTCTCGGCTCCCTGCACTGACGGGGCCAGGGAACTCACTAGAGGCCTCATGGGTTTGGAATGGAAGGGATGCAATGCAGCCCTATCCAGTGCTGTAGTGCAGCTCTTTCCTTCCCTTCACGGTCATGGCAAACTCATCAGGTCATGTTGCTGCTTGGCCAAGTGGCAGGGGAGTCAGTCAGTCCTTCTGCAGACCCCTGGAGCTTTGGGGAGCCCAGCTCTGTGTGTTTGCATGAGTGCTGTACACGCTGATACCACTGCAAACACAGCTGGGGAGATTACCAGGCACTGCCTGGGATGTAAGCAAGCATAATGTATTCAGAAACAGAAAAGAGGATGCATCTCTTAATGGATTTGCTGTCTTTTTGCTGTTGGGTTAGAATTTAAGAATCTTTCATTCCCAATTTATAGGATAATATATGGTTCACCTATAGACGTCCATTAGTGTGTGTTTGAAATACACCACTTTGTGCCTTTATATGGAGAGCAAAGCTGCAGGGAGGGAGGAGGAAACCATTTCGATCAGGCACTTTAAAGCTTAAATCAGCTTGCCTGGCACTGTATGGGTTCGGGGATGCTGAAGAAGTAGAGGTGTGATGTCCAGGTACAGTATTCAGGACGTGTAATACCAGGGGAGTCTCACTGGGCAGTGACAACCCTGTCAGCTCCCCCCAGCTGGGATGCAGTTCCTCTGGTCAAACCCCAGGAGACCCAGCAGCAAGGCTGGGGTCTCTGTAGCTGGAGGTGAAGGCGCAGCCAGCCAAATTTATCATGCAACATAGCCTGAGATGTGTAAAGATGCGTTTTGGCTTTATTTTTGTAAAAAACTCTTTTTCTTTAACATGAGCTATATAGTAAAATTATTTACTGGCTAGCAAAGTGGCAGATACGGGAAATAAAAACATACGGGATATTCATGCTGTGTGATGCTAAGCACCTGATTTAAAGGCTTGGTATCTGAGTCTCTCTACAAGTGACAGAGAGAGATGTTCCCCCAGAGCACAGCAGTGTTGTGGGTGCTCTGAATTATCCTCCTTTCCCCTCTCACTCTGCAGAGACACTGGTTGCATGTGATCCCTGGAAGGAAGAAAGTCGCTTCCTTGGTATCCAGGTGGATGCCCTGGTTTCACAGTTTCTGAACTATTTTTAGTTGTGTGCACTCATCCTGATAGCCAGCCCTCCAGGCTGCCTGCTGTGCTGGCTCGGTTGGTGAGAGTGTGATGGGGTGTCTGGCATGGGCTCGGGGGGGCTCCGTGCTGCCGTGTGGGGACATCAGCCTGGGAGCAAAGCCACCTTCTGACTGATGCTGCCAGAGAGGTAAAACCAGAGCTTTATGCAATGGTGTGTGCAGCACTCCTGGGCCAATTAACTTGGAAAAGGATTACTGGTATGCCACTGGGATGCATCTGTGACAAGTTCAACGTCTGATGGCCACTGCGTAAGGAAGTGCTGATGCTAATATGCAAAGCATCCCAAATTGTCAATGAATTAATGAAACCAGGAGCAGGAACTCCCTAAGGGTGATTAAAACATATAAGTCAGCATTGATTTAAGGCTGACAACTCTTATGGGCACTGGGGAGAAGGAGAGGAGAATTTGGGGCCGGGGTCCCTGCAGTGGCCCCGGGGACATGGGGTGGGAATGGCTGTGGTGCAGGAGGCGCAGCTTCCTGGGGAGGTTTATCAGGAGAGCCTGGAGCATATTGCTGTGCTAAAGCAAAGCGCAAGGCGGATCACAGAGATGAAGAAAAGGCAATGACAAATTTGAAGTGCTTTGTTTCTGTTTTTATATCTGTGTTGAGGACGGGTTGTGCAGCTCAGCTCTCACTGCAGAGCTGTCGCTCAAGGGGAGCCTGGAGCGGCTCTGTGTACGGGCTGTGACGTGCGACCGGTGCTGCTGCCAGCCTTCGGACACGTCACGCTCTCCTGAGCAGCCATACAGGGGTTTTGCTTGCTCAAAACCGTGTTCAAGTCCAGGAGAGGTTCTCCAGTGCCGGCTCCACAGCAGGATTCTGTCTTTCTGTGGCATCTTGCAACCACCACCGTGTTTACCTATGCCCAGCTCCCTCTCACCTGCGGCAATGTTTTGTGTGCTCCTTGCCCCTCAGTCCCCTCACTGACAACCGGTGTGCCAAGAGGCAAAAATACGGGGGGATTTGGACCATGAAACTTTTGGGCCTTTCCTCCTGAGGGTTCTCGTGTCAGTTTTGTCCCAGCTCTGTCTTGTGTCTGCCTGACTGTGGGGCTGAGCATGACCTCGTGGAACTGAAGTGGCCAGTGAAGTGTCACGGACCCTGCCTTAACTGAGGCAGGTCCCTGCCTTGGCTTTATGTGTCCTGTCAAACACTGCCTAACTCTCAAACTCTGTGTGATGAATAACAAGGATGGTACTGAAACCAGCCAAGAGGTCTCCACACTCCACCACAGTGTCAGCAAGTGAAAAAGACATCAAATGGGACTGGGAGCAGAGCAGCTGGGACAAGATGGACTTGACGTGAGGACCTGATCTCACGTCCTTGTAACAGCTGAACTTCAATTTTACACCGTGCTGTACACAACTGCTCTGTCAGATCAACAAGGAAAGCTCACGATATCCTCTCAGCACCTTTATTCTACATATTTTGCTGTTAATGGGGACAGGAATTGAGGTGGGATTTCATGGTGGCTCTGCAGGCTAAGAAATGATGCATCTGCAGCAAAAAGCCCCTTCCATCCCCGTGTGGGGCTGTACCACTGTGCCAGCTGCAATCCACAAGCAATTAAAACTGCTTAGTAAGGCAGACAGATCACTTATTGCGTTTTCCACCCTCTGCTTTTCCATTTTTGTATCTGTTGAGTGGGCAAACACAGCTTTTGCAGAAGTCCTGAAAGGGAGTTTTAAAAGCCATCCTGCCCTCCCATTTGTTTAAATGTGTTTGTAGTGAGATTCTGTCAGTGCTGGCAGACTCAGAGGATGAGAATCCTCCAGGGATTTTCCCTGAATGACACTTTCAAAGTCAGATCTGCATATGCACTGCATCAGACACCATTTAGAGAGTACATGTAAGATCCCGGTTAAAAGAATCACATTTGCTAATATTTTCCCTCTGTTTATTCCGGGTCAGTGTGCATTATAGAAGAGGCAGAGATGACTGTGTTGCAGAGTTTGATGGGATAATGCAAAGGGAGAACAGATGAGTTCAGAGAGATGGGAGATGCTGATGCGGTTTTGTAGGACAAGGTAGGATTTGCAGGGCATCATTCAAAATAATTGTGAAAAGTATAACTGAAATGGTGGAAGCAGAACAAATCTGAATGTGCTTTTTTTTGTGGCAAAGCATTATTTTCAGCTAACATTGATTTGATTTGAAAGGGAGTTTCAGTGGAGTGAAGAATAAATGAAATATGAACATTGTTTTCAGATTTCTCTGTGATATAGAGTGATGTAGAAATTAACCTTACCCTGTTCTAAGTAATAGAGACTATGATGTCTAGTTAAGATGTCTAAACATGGTAAGATTAAGGTTTTCATTGGATTATAACTTTACTAAATATTAGCTCTTTGGATGGAAGTTTTTCAGCCTGTAGTTGGTACAAATCTGGTAATTTTATATTTGCTTATATGTATCAATGCAAATTTTCAGCTCAGAGAATGCAGTTATTCTTGGGAATAAATTTAGAGAAATGCAGGTAATTAATCCACGTTATAGAAGTTGCTAGGGACGTTTTGCCTAGAAGAAGCTCCATGCTTTGGAGTGGAAGCTCCAAGTTTGACAGCAGGGATGCTCTGCAGGTGGTATCACCCCTATTTACAACCCCAGACTGGGTGAAGTGATCAGCCTGAAAAATCCCAGTCACATGAACATCACAGAGAGACAGGTGGTTCTGTGGCTCCCTTCCCGAGGGATTCTGCCAGCACCCAGCAGAGCCTCTGAGTGCCCTGCTCTGGAGGGTGATGGGAAAGACCTTTACTGACCAGGCTTGCCCTGTCCTTACTCATCCGACTGGGATGCTGGGCACAGCCTGGGGAGTGTCTCCTGGTGCCCTCCGTGTTCCTGGGGTGGATGCAGGAGGGATGGACCATGCTGGGTTGCTGTTGTAGGGAGCTGCGTGGAGTGCAGTGTTTGAAGTGTTAAATGAGAGGTGAGGGTTAGATTTGGTGTAGGGGACAGACCTCAGTGTGAGGGAAAACCACTGACAAAGCCTGGGTCCAGGCCTTCTCCAGGGCTGGTTTTCCAGCGAGATGCACTGCATTTGGCTCATCATCATCCAGAGTGGCAAAATCTGGGCTCTAGAACTCCAGTTCCCCCTCCTGCTATCCGCCCCCATCCTGAACTCTCCTGGACCCGTGGAACTAGGACAGTTCCTCATCAGGAAGTTTTAAAAATCCTTCGCTTTTAAAAAGCAGGGGAAAAGACACAGTGCTTCACTTCAAACTCATTTCCAGGGGCAAGGTCCCCAAAGGCCAGAGACTCTGCCCGGTGCCATTTGATTTCCTCCTGCATTAGTGTTACACGCTGGGATTTGGGCTGATATACAAGTTTCTTTTCCAAGATGCCAGCCTTGGTCGGTGCTGTTTTGCCTGGTTTTGGGTTGCAGGCTGGGAAGCCAGGGGTGGTGGGGAGCCAGCCCCAGCTCCTCTCTGCCAGCCGTGCAGCAGTGACTTTGGGGAGAAGTCGAAGCAGATTGAGGTGGTCTTGGAAACCACCAGAGCAAGGTTTGCTGGAGCTCATTTATTGTCACCTCCAGTTAGTAACCCCAGCTGACCTCAGGGGGTGTTTTAAGGTTGCATTCATTAGTGTCTGTAAGAAATTAAGATGCTTCAATGCTACAGATGTGGAAAAGTACAGGACGGAATTTGTGCGGGATTTAGATGCACCGAGTAAGATGTGTAGACTGATGAAGAATAGCAGCCTGTTTTCCAATTGATTTGTGCATTTTTCTCCCTCCATCCACCTCCTCCCTCTGCACTGCAAACACCACTCTGTGTGTGACACTCCTGTGGCTGGCTGAAAGTGGCCTCTTGACTGGCCTGTCCTGCCACAGGTGGTGTAACCCTTGGGGACACTCTGTCTCCCCTCACTGGAGCACTGATTTGTGCCTCTCTGATTTTCATGATGCTTGTAGGAACATAATTTTTTGAAAGGCATTGTCACAGTTTGGTTGAAGCTGTGAGTATGGGTCTTACCCAGTGATGGGGAGACAGTGTGGTTACTTAAGTGTCATCGCTTTTTTAGTAACCTGGATAAAAACCCTCCTCACCACCAAGGCGTAAAAACCACCCTGTTATGGGGGGCTCAGGGAGGCCTCAGGGAGCCCTGCATCTTCCTCCTTGCAGGCAGGCAAGGATGGGAGCGTGTTACTTTGATGTATATTTAATGTAACATATACAACAAGGGTAAGCAGTTTTTTAACATCCTTAACTACATTTTTTTCTTCACATTTTCTTGCTCATTCTTAGCATCGCTTTGGGGTCAACTGATACCACTACAGTGCTGGTGCCCATTCAACAGAGTCATGCAGATGATTTGGGATTGGGCCCAGTGACTTAAAATAATTTTATTCCTGATGTAAACAAGAGCAGAATAGAGCTGTGAAAGTTTATAAATAACAAGAGCTGGGTTTTGACTAAATCTATAGTATTTTTTTTCTGGCATTTACCTTGCATAAATTAAGATATTTCCATAAATAAAAAGAAAACTTAATAAGCCTCCGAAAGGTTAGACTGTTTCTACTGGATTTTATGCCTGTTGCATAAATCCTACTCAAGTAATTCCATACTTTGTGTGGACATAATTTTTTTACAGTATAAATTCCATTAACACATTCCTGCCATATGTGCCATATATTAAAACAAGCAGCCTCCTGCACTCCCAGTAAATTATTAGCATCCATGCCTGCTTCCCAGTTCCATCAGCATGGATCTGCTGGGGCAGTGTGGTGGTGAGAGATCCTATATGGAGCCTCAGGGCTGCACTCAGCTGCAAAACCTGCAAAACCATCCCTGGCTGTAGTGAGGCTCTTCCATGATAAAAGATGATGTCCTTGCTGTGATCCCATGATAAAGAGGATAAGCCCATTGCATTGGCTCTCTTCTCTTCTCTTCTCTTCTCTTCTCTTCTCTTCTCTTCTCTTCTCTTCGTTGACACTAATAACCTGGCATGCAAAGAATTGCTTTAATTTCCAGATGTTCTGAATATCCTGAGAATTTGTAAAAGAAAATTATCCTCTTTATCCTAATCAAAAGTAATTAAAAGTACACTTAAACGGAGCTCAAATCTGTGCTTAATTCCAAATGTTTCGCATGTATAAACAACAGGAGTTGTTACTAACTCTTCAGCTCCAGAAGCAACAGCAAGGCCCACGTTTTGCTGTCACAGGTGCTTTGCAAACATACAGTCACAGACTTTCTGTCTGGAATATTTTAGCTCGGTAATGGCCTGTGCAGATCAAAACTCCATAAAATAAGATGAAGTTTCATTGCTTGCCACAACCAGTGCCATGATTTAGCACTTTTAAAAATTGGTTTACTCTGCACAACAGGAGCGGTGCAAAGTGCCACATTCTCGGTTACTTTGCCTTGCAGCCTTGGAGTTGATGCATTTTACTCATTCACTTCACATAACTATATCCTTGCCATTTTTCCTTCCTTTGGACAGAGCTCTTGGCTTTCAGACAATTCCTGCAGACCCTGCAGCAGTTGTGTCACCATAAGATGTGTCACTCAGACTGGGAGCAGTCGGGTTTGAAAACTGAGGAGCTGCCTGACTTGCATCTGAGGTGGAGCAGACAGTGAGTGAGCAGACAGCAAGAGGGATGCAGACAGATGAAGTCTTTTAGACTTAAGCAAGGCTTAATGCAGTTAAAACCGAGCCTTAGATATGGCTCTTGATAATGCTGGTAATAACTACTTTTTTTGGGACTTCTAGAAAGAACTGATCATCTCATTTTGTGATAAAACAGGTGTGCAGAATGAATGGTCTCATTTTCCCAGATGTGAAGTGTGATAAGGAAGGAGTTGGCATATCCTTTTGGGGCAAAAAAAAAAAAAAAATTAATTAGATTGTTAATTTCTTGGGACAGGATCTATCTTTCATTTCTGATTTGCCTAGTACTTTGCACAAAAGATGCCAATGCATAACAAGCTTCCTGGCAGCTACCAAACCATGCAATACTCATGTGATATAGGGATAAGTGACAGCCAGCACATGCATCTAGGTCTGGAACTACTTAGATCACTAATAAAGGCACTGATGATGGGATAGGGAACATTTATTAAACTTACAAGCACATGGTGATAGCTGGCGGGCTGAAGGAGAGGCTGAGAAGTCCAAATAATAGTAGCAAATCATGGATTGCAGGAGTAGACCAGAATGTCATTCAGATCAAAAAAGATGTGAACCATCAGAGAAAGTCCAAGGGGAGCAGTGGGAATGAACAGAACTCTAGGGAAAAAAAGTGATGAAGAGATGTGGAATAGACTGAGCATCTGGATTGTGGACTGACCAGAGAAGCAAGGTGGCAACCATCAGGTGTGTGAAAGGCTGTCACAGAAAGGGAGGGAATCATTTGCTTTCTCTGTCCATGGTGGATAAAACAAGGAATTAGAGGCTTAAACTGCAGCAGAGAAATTAAGGTCAGATACTTATGAAAAATGTTTTTGTGTATGGCAGAGATTATGAAGCATTGCAACAGATTTCTTGGGGAGGTTAAGATATTTCTGTCCCTGGAGAGATTTCCATGCGTTAAACATTGATCATGCCCAAAGGCAGAGAAAGTGGTTGAACACCCACCTTCTGGAGGTGCCATTGATCTTCTGCTACTGGGAATTACAAGAAGCTGACCTTGCAATCAAGGCAGTGCAAAAAAAATTTTTTTAAATTCAGGTTTAGATCTCAGGTGTGGCAGATTTCTTTTGTGAACCTACCCAGAGAGAGAGTAGTGTCTCAGAAGCCACCTGAACCTAGGAGTCTGCTTTCAAGGTGCCTTGTTTCTGTCTTCTCGGAATTCTTGGATTTTCAGAAAAATTAGTGTCTGTTGTCACTGTTTGAGGTCACCATTGAGGACCCATTCTCATGGGTCAACAGTATTTTGGGTGTCATGTGGAATCAGATCCATAATAGTATTGTATTGATGACAATATGTGGCCAGACATCTGTGATGTTTCCTTTTCTGTCTAGCAGGAACTAAAACAGATGGATTTAATATTTACTCCATCTACAGCTTTGTCTTCAGAGCACAGTTACAATTCAGTGGGCCTCAGGCCTACCGCACAGGGCAATCACTTCTGGCTCACAGAAGTCCATTTACTCACACCAGGCTTTTATTCCACACCACATGAGGCGTGGAGAAGGGCTCGCAGTCCTGCTGCCCTTGGAAGGAGATGACCAGCCGTTCCTTCTGTCATTGCCTCTCCTTCTTCTGCGTCCCTGTGGTCTGCAATTGGCCCTGCTTGCTCAGGAAGAGATGGCTGGAGGTGAGCACTTCGGGAGGGCTCTCCTCCTCCTTCCACCTGTTTTTCATTCCTTGACTCACTGGCTTTAAGCTGTAAGCAGTGACGTGACAGCTGAGTCACGGACACACCACCTGGATGCTGTCAGCATCAATCTCTCTTATAAGGATCATAGAAGAAAAAATAGAGAAGACTCTTAGGGCTTCTCATTTGTCTTCCTGCCAGCGGGACACCGAGCCCTGCAGTGCGGTCTCTGGCTTTGCCCAACCTTTCTCTCAAACTCCCAAGCAATGGGATTCCACTGTCCTTCCCCAGGAGCCACTCTGCGATTCAATACACATCATTACCAAGGAGAGCGCTGCTTTTCCGTGATTATTGTTTACCCTAAGTGTTCCTAACGTGAGCAAATAGCTTCTTACTGATATCCACACTAGAGGATCTCTTTTTCTTGTGAAGAAATTCAGTAAAGTTGCAAAATTGGAGATTAAATGTTTTATTTGTGTTCTGTTTAACAGTTCTAAGAATGTCCCTGCTGCATGCATTGTTGTACACAGTGGATGAGAAAACCCAGAGATGCAGCCCTATGCCCTGAAGAGCTTACTCTTTTCATTTAAGCAAGATACAGTGACTGAGAATGACAAGTAATGAGAAGGCAGGACAAGAGTCATACAACAAAGGTCAGGATGTTTCTAAATAAATCCTATTGTTGTGCTCTTAATTTGGGTTTATTTTGAAGACATCATGCATGGCTACATATTTTTGAGACAATTTCACTGTATTTTAATCAAACATTTTAATCTCACAAAGCCATCTTGCCTTCTTTGGTTTGGTGCTTATTTAAAGCTTCGTTTTTACAGAAATTTATGTTTTTCTCTCACAGTTACTCTTTCTCTCAGCTTGGCGGGGCTTTTGCAAAAACAGTTGTCACAGTTAGTTTGGCTATTAATTCCCTGGGTGTCTCAGAGATACGGGCGGTTTTCTGGCTGATCCATGCCACTGGACTGCTTCTCCTTGACCTTTATCTCCACCTCTCCGTCTCCTCTCTGCAACACCCCAAACTGCCCTTACTGCAGAGGTGGCAGTCAAACCTCTTCATCTGTTTGCCTGAGAGTAACAAAGCACCTTCTTCCTGCACAGACCTTACAGCTGCCTCAGAGCAGCAGTGACTCCTCTCCTGGGCACCAGTAAACCGGAGCAGAGCATCACGGAGCCAAACCATCTGCCCCACCTCCTCCATATGCCTTCTCCAGCTTCTACACCCCACTCACTGTGTGTTTCCCACAGCTGATGGAGGTGTAAAGCCAATTCCTGACATCCTTAGCTTTGGGTTTCCAATCCACACATCTTCCTCTTCATGCTACATGATTAGCAGAGGAGCACATTTAATTTTGGGGGATACAGGGTAAAAGTCTATCATGGTAACTCAATGTTATTCCAACAGATGTCCGTTCAGTGCCATCTGTCCCACCTGTGGCTTTGGCTATTATTTCTTACTAATTTTAATCTTGTCTTCGCCTTAAGGGGACAAATTCCTTCTGGTACCTGACTGCAGGTTAAGCAAAGTCCCTGAGGGAAGCCCAAAGGCATTTCAAAAGCATTTTTAATGTGTGTTTTTCATCCTGGTGAAACCAGCTGTCCATGCACATCAATTCCCTGAAGCAATTTTTCCTTTCATGGAATAGAAATACTCAGCCTCATGGTTGGGTATGGAAATTTTGCTGGATTGAGACAAGGAATCTGCATAAATGGACTGAATTTAGTACTCTGACTTTCCAGCCTCCCTCTTAACTCTTCTGAAGGAAGTCATGAAGGCTTGAGACCTGAGTCCTGCTGGGAATTTCAGAGGGCTTGCAAGAGAGATGGGTGATTTTCAGCTGGAAAACCTGCCAGGGGTTTGGTTTTATGCACACACACTTTGCTGAGGAGCTTGGTCAAGTGCACACCTTGTACTCAGAAGGCAAAGGGAGGATCTCTTTCTTCTACTAGACCTCTCAATTCATGTTAAAAAAATATGCTTAGCTATTACTTAATTATTTGTATTTTGTGTGGAAGGCCCTAGCTCAATTTAAAAAGCAGATGCTTTTTTGTATATATAGTGCAGAGTTATTGCAGCAGTCACACTGGAAAAGCATTAGTTATCTAAGGAGACAGATTGAACAAGACAAATCTAGGGCCAACCTGTTTCTCCTCAAGCAGTTTGTAAACACATACTGAGAAGCAGAGAATTAGGAAAGAGTTGAACTTGCTCTTGCTGTGACCCAAATTCAGCTGGTTAGGGGCAAGCTTCATTTTAATTTACTGTTTCTAAGCAAAGCATCATTCAAAGCTGATGGTTTGACAGGTGGTGATGCTCATATCCTGCCTTTTCTTCGGGACAGTTTTGTTCCTCTCTAAACCTACTTTACATCCAACTGCAGACCTGCTCTGGGAGCAGGGAGCTCCCAAACAGCTTGGAGCTCCTATGATGTTTCCTCCACCACCTCGGCTGCCAGGGCCAGGTATCAGCTGCTGCTCCCATACAGTTCCTAACAGGAACTGGGCACGGGAGAAGCTGCATATGCTTGGACCAGGCATCTTCAGCACCAGCTTTAGTCATTGCCTGAGGCTGCTCTGTTCTCACAGAATTTATCTAAGCTTTGATGCATTAACTTCAGGCTGTGACCCTGCTGTAAGAGAAGGTAAGGGCAAAAGTCCCAGTGGGGCAAAAGTGGGAAGCAAGGTTCAGTTGCTCTGATTGATTTTTTTCCAGAAAATACAGGCTGATTTCTTCTGAGTTTGGTGAACAGTACCTATTTTGGGAATATGAAGGCATTTGGCTCTCACTGATCCTCTCCACACCTTTTGGTATTTCTCCAAGCAGTGCCCTGAAGGCAGCTCTGGGGTTTGTGAACTGCTCTCTTGTAAACACTCAAAGGTATTTGCCCAACAGAGGGAGGGTACAGCTTCCCTGTACAGCTAGTGGATGTGGCAAAATGCAAATAGCAGCAGTTCACAGGGATCGATACCTACAACAAAGCCCATCCAGCTGCAGTGTCTGTTTGGATGGTGTGCAAGCTTCTCCTTGTGCAGGATCTCTAATGGACGCTATGCCGGTACAGGGGGCTGATTTTGGCTGTATGGTCAGAAATTTATGCATTGCTACAGCAGCTCAAGTGCCTGTGGCTATTGCAACTCTGCCTTACAGACAGTAAGAAAAGAGCCAGCTCCCCTCCTTGTTCTATGTAATAAAATTCTTTTGCTGCTGTGCAGGACCTCATGTACCCATGGGGTCCATCAAATGGGAGTAAATTGAGCTTTGTGCTCTTAAGACAAGTCCTGTTGGAAACCCCGGAACAGGTCAAAAAGAAGTACACAATATTTATGGGGAATGATGCCTGCTAATAAAATAAACCTAATCATTTCTAAACTTTTCCCTCCATTAAGCAAAAATAATCAGTGTAATTACACTTTATATTTTGTGAATGAAAATAATATTACATGCATTCTGAACATTAGCAGATTCGAATTTGCTTTTAGCAAGAAATGTGAACATTTTAATGTAAGGACTATATGTATTATGTTTTACTAGCTGTTGAATACACCAAGTTCCAGACAGTTAATTTTGGCAGTGAGAATTATCTTATGATGTGATAAAGGCAATGAATGAAGCACTTCAGAGGATCAGAGTGTAATGTTATCCATAACTTCCATCAGTCATGACAAAAGACAGCAAAACAAAGCTACACACTGGGATGGATGAGGCTACTGATCTAAGGGTACTGTGCCTTTACTCAAACTAATCTTGATTTCAGCTTCTTAAAAGTATTTTACCACAGCTCAGGAAGTCCTTAAGCCATGGATTGATGGAGATTAAGAGAAAATACCAGGGAACTATCAGCATAGACTTACTTTGATCTTGACATTTTTGCTAAATAGGGTATCTGAGCTGGTATGGCTCTTACATTTTCACGTTAATGGCCAAATCCAAAAAGTGGCTAAAAGAAGGAATTAAAGCAGAATATAAACATCTAGATCCAGCATTGAAATAAAAAGGTTCTCTCAGCTCCTGTCCAGTCCTAGAAGCACCTAACTCGGGAGGCACCTACCTTCAGTCTCCAAGAACCTCAAATGTACAACAGTCAACCTGCACCTTTGGCTGGAACCTGCACCTCCTCAGCGGGTCTGAATCCTGCTGTATCCTGCCAGGGTTACAGATGGTTCAGCTCTTGTTGGACTTGGAACAAACCACATGCATGAATTCATGAGCTCAGTTTGTGCTAAGGATGTGCAGCTGAGAAGGCAAAAAAAAGAGTAAACCTTCTGAGAGAAAAGAAAGCAAGTGCAGAAGAGTCTTTAGTTCGGCAGTTGGGCGTGGTCTTTCACGAAGGGGGATTGTGTCCTTCTGGACGGAATTCACAAACAGCTTCTGGAGGAAGACTGAAACTCCAGATCGGGTAGGTGTTCTCACCTCTAAACTAAAAATTATACTCACCTTTGATCTTCCTCTTATAGCTCAATGAATCTTTAATTCTTTTTATGCAAAGACGAGCAGGTTCAGCATAAGGGCGTGCAGTGCTCTCCTCCCTGCTATCCCCATCTTCCCCAAGTATCTTGCACCCTGGAAGATTTTTGTAGCTCCCCAGGGAACACGGGTTCTCAGGTATTTCTCAGGCAGCAAATCAAGCTGAACCCAGATCTCCTCCTTGTCACCCTGCTGACAACCTCCCTGAGAAATTCAGATGGCCAGCTGCAGCCTGCAAGAGTGCCCAGTGTTTGCCTCAGGCTGGACAGACTCTGCCCATATCCTGAAAGGTGTCTCAGCCCCAGTGACAGGCATGGTTTGAAAGCTCACCCCTGAGCTCCTTCAGTCATCAGATTGTTTTCTTTGTGTCTCCTGGGAGAGGGCATTTTACAGCAGAATAAATCCTAGACAACAAGCTGAAGAAAATCCAACTCACAACACCCAACATCTGGAAGTCTGAGACTACTCTCCTTGACGACTGGAAAGAGTTTTAAAAACCTGGTCCAAATCTGGTAAATAGTGAAACACTGGAAGAAGCATCCAACCTCTCAGGCTGGTGTCCTCACCACTGCCTTGTATGTATGTAAATGCATAGTTGTGAGAGGCCCAGTCCAGCAGACACTCTGGAATAACTGTGGGAAGTGGATCTGATGGAGCGCAATATCTCTTGAAAGTTACTAGCAACCCGAGGTGGGTGGGTGACTGTCCCTTGAAGGAGGAATTAAGGAATGGAAATTCACATGCTCCTGGAATTCTGGAGCTTCAACACAAAGTGTCTGGATTCTTTGCCTGTTCAAATTTGGGAACTGTCTGAACTGTCAAGTGCTTCCCTGAGTGGTCAAGTTCCTGCATCCTTACACCACATCTGAAAATGAAGTTTCAAGTTAGATCCACACAAGCTTTTAGGTGCTAAACCATTGCTTTGGCCAACAACAGCGCTCACCAAAGCTCCTGCTCAGCCACCATCTAATGCCAAGGTCCAGACACCCTTTGTGTTTCACCACGGATGCCCTGTGGGTGCCTTATCCCTCTTTGGGCACACTCAGAGGCACCTGAGTCTTGCCAGCCCTCAGCATCCTTCAATAGAGCACCAGCCTGACTCACTTTTTGAAAGATGTGAAGTGCCTAACTTTAAGAGGGGCTTTGGCACTTGTCACCCCACATGAAGAAAGGTACCCCCCTTGAGGGCTGGCGGTACCTCAGACATGGCCTCATTAGCTGATTTGGTAATTCCCTGCTCCTTGTACTGCTGTGGTGCATCCCGTTGCATATGGAAAGCAGGCTCCGAACGGCATAGTAGAAGCCTGTATCAAAGTTGTAACCTAAGTGTTGCCACGTGCCTCTTTGCAACTATATTCCTAATTACTACTGAAGGTTCAGTGAGTGGTACCACAACTCACTGAACACAGTGAGGACCATGGTGCTACGTCTTGGGGCACAAGATGCATTGCATCAGTCAGGCAATAACTCCAGGACTCCAGGAATATAGATCCTACTGGAATTATACATTAAAGTCATATTGTGTTTACCTTAAAGCAATCTGATGAGGGATTAACTAGGTGATCAGTCCATCTCACCACATCACAGGGGAGTAATTAAATTATTCCCAAACAAAATTGCTAGAATTTGACACCTACTCTAACTGCTGATAGCTTTGTAATCTTTTCTTCCTACTTGTTCAAATGCTCAACCCTCCTTATTAAGAACAGTGCCGATTTTGTCCTGCAGAAAGTTAGAATATATTTCTTCTTCATCATCTGTCCTTGCCGATCTGTGGGAATAACAGACCCCGTCACATAAAATTATTCCGCCTTTGCAGAAGGGGCTGGTGAGCCTCTATTTGGAATATAGCTCCCAGTACCGGTCACCTCATTAGAGAAGTGAGTTGCTGCAAATTGGGACGTTGCAACTGAGTCCAAATGATGCAAGAACTTAATTATTCAGAAAAGGGTTAGAAAAGCGACGGTGTGGCTGCTGCCTTTGGAAAACAGGAGATTAAAAAGCCACTTTAGGGGGGTTTGCAGAGCTCTGGGGGAATAGCAAGGATTCTCATACACGGGAAGAGCAGAGCTGATGACAAATACCAGAACAAAACGGAAATTAACAGAAGCTTAGGTAGGGATGAGCAGCAAAGCAGTGTAATTTATTTGTGAATTTATTTGTATTTAACACAGTTAATATATGGAAAATTATACTAAAGCTGGAACAGAAACAACTATTAGAAATCATTTTACAAGGCTTTAGACACGTGTGGGTGCTTAAAATAACTCTGTGGGATGCAACTCATAATTCAGAGGAGAGGAAAAGGACTTACGTCTTCCTCACAATCTCATCTCTTAAAACATTTAGCTCCATTGTGCTAAGTAATAGACATAGTTACTTTAATGTGACTATCCATACAATTCTCAGGGAAAGGTTTTCATTTACAAGATTAATTTCCCTTCCAGCTTCAAGTATATATATGTGGGTGAAAATAATCGGAGACACTCGAAAGGACAGGGCTGAACCCTGATCTCAGCAACAGCAGAGCAAAGCCCGAATAACTGCAAGAAAAATTCTGGATGCACGCAGTGATGTAACTGAGATGAGATCTGGTCCTGAAGTGCTGCACTCCAGACAGAAAAACCTTGATGTCTCTTCCCTAAATTTCAAGGAAAACTATCAAAAGAGTCCCAAGTCCTTTTAGGACATTTCCACAGTTCTTGGAAGAAGCCTGTATGCTCCTATTTGCATATGATGCCTCCAGGCCATCATCTTCAGCAGGCGTTGGATCAGACTGGGCGGCTCGCTCCTCCGACCTGCAGCTCTGCCTGCTTTAAGACCAAACAGACTGCCTTCAGCTCTGGCGAGCCCGCTGGGAATTCACCCTTCTTACGCACCACGGGAGCGTGGGACACCGGAATGTTGCCCTGAAGCAATCTGTGTAATCCCTGCATCTCTCTTTTCTTCCCTTCCAGGACGGGTGCTTAACCCGCCGCTCGGAGACACGTGGGTAAGAGCCCAACTTTCTCTCCAGGGGAGATCCCCGCAGGCAGTTTACGATGCCAGAACTCCCGCTGTGCTACCACCGTTTACTCGGAAAATCACAGGCAATTAATCACAGTTTCCTCGGGGGAAAACCCACTTGATTTGGACCCGTCATTACGCAGGGAAACTACAGAACACTGTGCTGTAGCCTAACCTGAACTCTGCTAAAGGCATTTCCTCCTAGGGCTCCCCTTTCACTTGGCAAGCCCTGCCCGCCTTTGGGAAGCCGGGACGGGTGTAACGGACTTCGGTTACGCTTGGATGTGTTGAGGGGCAAGATGCACCCGCGGTGTTGTCCCGCTCGTCTTTGGGCCGCCGAGGCAGGACGCGGGGAGCCTGAGGAAGCCGCGGGGAATGCCCTGAGGTGACGTGCTGCCTGCGCGGGGCTTTCCCCGGCCCTCTCCCGCAGAAAGCTGTGCGTGTCGGCGGCGGCAGGGAGCTCGCCCGGCGGGACCGGGGCTCCGGCCGCCGTCCGGGCATCGCGCAGGGGCCGCCCCGCTGCCGGCAGAGGGATGGAGAGACGGAGGGATGGAGAGATGCAGGGAGGAAGCAGTTCAGGCGGCAGGTGAACGGGACAATGCGATGCGTCCCTGACCGTCCCGGTTTCAGCGGGGCGCAGTTTGGGCGGCACCCGCAGTGACTCCGCCGGTGACGGCGGGGCGGGCGCGGTCCCCCCCCGCAGCCGGAGCGCCCGGGGACGTGCGGGACGCCCCACCGCCTCTTCCCT
>VZTF01009642.1:3706513-3789222 GCA_013397755.1 Cnemophilus loriae | reverse complement strand
GGGCGGCGAGGCGGCGGGCGGGCTGAGCGCCGCCTTCAGCGGGCCGCGCATCGCCTTCTACGTGGGGCTCAAGAGCCCCCACGAGGGCTATGAGGTCCTCAAGTTCGACGACGTGGTGACCAACCTGGGCAACCACTACGACCCGGCCAGCGGCAAGTTCACCTGCCAGGTGCGCGGCATCTACTTCTTCACCTACCACATCCTCATGCGCGGCGGCGACGGCACCAGCATGTGGGCCGACCTCTGCAAGAACGGCCAGGTGGGTTCCGCCGCTCCCCCGTGCGTCCTCCGCGTCCTGGGTCCCCTGGTCGTCCCCCTCCCACCGTCCCCGTCCCCCGGGCGCGGCTCCGGCCGCCGCCGCTCCCGGGAAGAGAAGCAGCGGGAGGATCCTTCGCGCCGTCGGGGCGGGGGTGCTCCTCCAGAGCCGCGACAAATTCCGAACTCCGGCTTGCAAACTTTCCTGCCGGGCTGGAGAGAAGGAGAGGCGAGGACAGGGGAGGGAGGGAGGGAGGACACGAGCAGTGGAGGAGTTTGGAAGGAGGGACTCGGGGCACTGATGGAGAGGCTGAGGAAGAGGCGCTGGGGGGACTGATGGAGGGGCAGGAAAAGAGGGGCGTGGAGGACTGATGGAGGGGCTGTGGAAGAGTGACTCGGGGGGCTAATAGAGGTGCTGGGCAAGAGGGGCTGGGGGGCTGATGTGCCCAGCGGCTGTGTTGGCAGGGGCGGGCCAGTGCCATCGCCCAAGACGCAGACCAGAACTACGACTATGCCAGCAACAGCGTGGTGCTGCACCTGGACTCCGGCGACGAAGTGTATGTCAAGCTGGATGGAGGCAAAGCACACGGAGGCAACAACAATAAGTACAGCACTTTCTCTGGCTTTCTTTTATACCCTGATTAACACACAACAAGTGACACGACACAACTGGCCCCCTGCCACTGATGCACATGGGGCTGTTTGGCATTTCCATACCCCATCGTGCTGCTGTTCCTGCTGGTGTCCACTGTCTCCACAGGTCACTTTAGCTTCATTATCAGTTTGTATGTTTTTATTTTCACCCTTGTGGAAACGAAATAGAAATGAAACAAAGTGATTCTCTTCCTTAGTCTCCCTCATTTCTTCTGCCCCCCCTCTCCCTTTGTCAGCCTGAGTGTTTTGTGTGTCACATGAGGAACTCGGCAGCTTGAAACTCTCGAGTGATTCCAGGGGGGTTTAAAAGAGCCCAGAGTTTGGACTGTGTCATACATGGAATTTGAACAGGTCACATTTTTTCATCAATAAGTATTAATGACGATGATGAATTTTCAGATCGACTATTCACGAAGTGGGACTGGATCATAACTGTTTTTTCCTCTGCTGCTTTGTATGGGGTCAAGTGTAAACTTTTCTTTCTGTGCAATGCAATGCTCGTGTGAATGATGGTGTCACTAACATCAAAACCTGTTTCTGTCTGCAAAAGAATTTGGTCATTGACCACAGTCACCCAAACACCACATTAAATTATGTTTTTAGACAATGCCTTCTTGCTTTCTGTCTCTTCCAGTGCTACAAAGGAGCACTGTGGTGGTGCCACAGGAGGGTGGGAAGTAAAGGAGGGGGTCACTTCAGTCCATTAGGTTTGTAGCAATATTTAAAGTTAGGATGGGGTACCTTGCCTAGGTCTTGATCATGGTTCGATGGGACTGGGAAGAAGTAGAGAGAGAGGAAAAAAGCTTCACCTTCACACAGTTTTGTGAAAAGAAGGCACACGGTCATCAAGAGGTGAAAGTGGGGGTGTGGAGCGGATCTCCTAAACAGATTTACTGGGTTAAAACCTGATCCAGAGGTTAGTGAAGTACAGGAAAAGCAGTTTAATCGGTGATTATGGAAAGCCATGTTTCTGTAACATGCTTGACAAATATAAGAAGGCAGCAGGGGAGAGAGTTTGTCTAAACCCTTGCACTCAAATTGTGTGTATGGGTTGAAAACCACACCTGACTGTGGGTGGGTCTGCACAGTGCCTGAGATGGGCTGTGTGAGAAAGCTCGGTCAAGACTGATAGATTCAGACCATTTAGAAGGGTTTTCTCCTGATGGTCCTCTGTAAATCCCAGCCACTCTTGGTCTTTTTTCGAAATGCACAGGTGTGTAAGTAGTGCATGTGGTTCTGAGCCTTTGGTGGAGGAGGTACATTTTTCGTCATCACCCCAGTAGGTAACCTCCTCAGTTTGGGTAAATTGGGACTGCTCTGCTGAAGCTAAAGAGCTAAATTGATTTACAAAAGCACTTACTTTTATTTTACTGTCTTGTCATTTCATTATTCTCTCCCGAAGATCTTACCTCCCTATCAGCTCTCTGCCCTTTGCAGCCTTAGTGCAGTTTCACAGATAAGTGAGACAAGAGCTGGTCTGAAACAGCTCTGCCAAGGCTGGAGCTTTGCCCCTGCCCTGATGTTGAAGGAGGAAAGGGAGCCACAGTCAGATGGACTTGTTCCAGCCCCACTTTGGGGCAGCCCCATGATGACCAAGTTCTTACAGTCACTTCTGTCTCCTACCTAGTCCTCAGTGGGTATTGTCTTCTCGTTGGCTGGAAGAGGAGGGTCAAAGGGAGAAGGCAATTCCTCCATCCTGTCCTCAAACATCCCCCAGCTGAGGGAAGCAGAGTTCATAACCAGGTACACGTGTTAGACACTTATCAATCTCTTATGTCTTTTCGATTTGTACTATTTAGAATATGATTAAAACCAGCGTCTGAGACCATCCAAATGAAGTATAATTGCTATGGATCCTCAATTCCCACCGGATCCGTAATCCTTTTTGACTATTCCTACCCCCTCCTTCAATGAAATGGAGCTTAGACACAAAGCCCTTGGTTTAAATTTCAAAAAATTAAAATTGACATGCAGCAGCATTAGCAGGAGCCAGGAGGAATTCTAAGGAGGTGCCTGGGCTCTGCTTTATCCTTTGCATTAAGAAGCAATTTGTACTTCTAACAAAGACCCAACTGTTCCCCCTTGGCAAAAGGGCAATGAAGATGCCTTGCAAGGGAATTGCTGTTCACAATACTTAAACAAATTTGAATCTTAGATTTTTAAATCTGTATTCCCTGGTGGAGCCTGCTCCTCTCAATTCAAATGCAGGGCTGGTGGTGTGTGCCTGCCAAGGTGTCAGTAGCTAAGCGGATGATGGATTGATGAGGCAATGGGAAGACACAGGCTCACAGTGGCAGTTTGCCCCGACAGTGATCTATGTATCTGCACATTATCAATGTCATAAGGAGGCTTGAACCACCCTCGCTAGATGTCTCATTTTCCACTTATCTCTTATGTACTAATTATCAGGCTGGATTATTCCCCAGGATAGAGACAAAAAAAAAATTGCTCATTGCCACTCCACTGACAGTTTACACAATCGATAGAATGAAAGTCTCCCTCAGCTGCTCACAGGCTTTTTTGTTTCCTCTCCTCATTGCAGGGTCTTCTGAGATTGCCTCTGTGGGGGGTTGATGGCTCTCACCCAGCATCTGTGGCAGTGGTGCTTGGACAGGCTCCTCTGTCCCAGCCATCTTGGTGGTAGCTCAGTGTGTGGGTTGTGTTTTTTTCTGAAGTAACACAGGGTAAAGCAATTGGGAGATGAAAAACTTTAGCGCTCAGTGGTGCAGTTACCCAGAAAAGCAGAGGCAGCGCTGCGGATGGGGACGGTGGTCCCTGTGCTGCCGGTGGCTGTGGGTGAGGGCAGGGTCACACACAGTTCAGCAAACAGCCTGAGGTGGCCTTGTAACCCTCTGGGCTTCAACTGAGCCTTCCTGCCCTTGGGAATGCTCTGCGGGTTCTGCACATTTCATGTGACAAGGAGAAGGGGCTGTTTGTAAGGGGAATGCCCTGGTGCCCTGGTTTGGATGGGAAGAGGAGAATTAAAGTGTACTCAAGGGGCTGGCTTCAGCTTTCTCTGGGACGGGCTTTCTCAAATGATACTGCATCTCAAACGTTAGCCAGTGTCTGCCCTGGAGGTCTGACCCCTCAGAGGTGTTATTTACTTGATGAGTTAAGCAAATGCTTTTAAGAATTGGGATGTGATCCGGTGTAATGTGGATAGGGAAAGCCCCCAGAAAGGAGTTGGAGTTTTAGACAAAAGGTGCTCTCTGTTTCTGAGCCCAGCTGTATGCTTAAGTTAAAATTATAATACAACACTTAAGATTAAAACAAAAAAATGACAGGTGTTCATGCTATCAAGGTAACTTAGATACTGCACCAACAAATCTCTGATCTTTGTGCTACCAATGTGAAACCGTGACCCTTATCCTGTGCCTGGTCAGCACTGGCTATGGAAGGGATCGCTGGAAGAGAGGCGAGCAGGGAGATGGTGAAGCACACAAACATTGTGAAAGGGGAAATGGAGGTGCTGCTGACAGCCCTGCGGGGGGTGCCAGCCACTGCATGTCTGTGGTTGTTCCCTGGAGGAAGGTGTTCGTGTCACTCTGCTCACCCGCAAGCCAGGGGATTTGTGGCTGTGCACTTGTTTTCTTCTGTCTTGACCTTCATTGGTTTGGGAAACTCCTGGCAAGCCTCTAGGGTGGTGGGTGAGGAAATCCTGCTTTGTCTAGGGTGAAGAGGGTGAGCTGCTGGTGCTGAGTTTTCTCCAGCCAGGGTAGAGGGTTGAGGAATCCATGCTGGGAGAGCAGCTGGTGTCGGGTGTTCTGTGCCAAGCCTGGTGCCTCTGTGTTTTCCAGGATCTCAGCTTGCAGATTTCCCCCCTGATGCTCATTCCCTTGCAGAGCAGTGCCTGGGTCAGTGGGGCTCCCTGTCTCGCAGCAGCAAGAACAGTCTCACTTTGGGCTCTCTTCTTTCCCTTTTGCTGTAAGAAGAGCAAAGTGTTGCTTTTTGTGCCTCATGTCTTTACACACATGCATTGAACCACACATTGGTCTTTGTCTTGCTGCTTTTGAAACTCACTCTGGGCATTTTTCTTGGTGATTTAATGCTTGTTTATCTCTTTGCTTTGCTCCTTCAGTGGCTCATAGTGCCTGGATAGGTTTAATTTGTGAACTCAAAAAATAAGGAGGATGGGTTTTGGTGGATGCTTATGTGTTCTTTTTCTGTTTATGCCACAGACTAATTATATTAAGGAATCTGTGACAATAGAGGCAAAATGTCATATAAATCTATTTCAAATCTATTTTAAATACTCTTTTTTTTTTTGTAACATGCTATATTTCTTTTTCCTTTTTGTGGTTGGACTGAACTCTGGGAAAAAATCCTGGTAAAATCATGTGTCTTAGTATTGTCTCTGGGATAAAGAAGCCTGTCAGAATAAAATAAAGACTAACTGAATCTTCACTGACTTTGAGACTGAAAGAAGGTTGGTCCTTTTTACTGTGAAAGCCTACATGATGCAGAGACTTGGAAGATTAATTACAGACAAGAGAGGTAAACTGTTACCGTGTGCACACCCTGTCAGTTCTGGGTGAGAGCCTGCTCTCAGCTGGTTTCACATTTAATGGCAGAGAGAGGTTCAGCTTGTTTATAAACTGCAGGTAACATGCAAATGGGGACCCATTTCTCTAGACCAAGCCCGTGCCAGGTCAGAAGTGAAACCTTTGGTCACAATGCAGGTGCCACAGCAGCAGTGGAGATGCTTCACTATTTCTTGAGCCCACTTGCTCTTGAATGAGCTTCATTTTTGAAGGTAGTGGGGGCATTGCAGCAGGGGCATGAAAGATTAAAGGGGTTGAGCTCCTGATTCCTCTCTGTTTAGGACCAATTTGTTAATTGCCCCAGTGGTTAGTTACAAAGAGGCCAGTAAAGGGCAAGGCTTGTTCCCTGGATCAGCCAGGGAAACAGAGGCATTTCCTCCAGGGTAGGTGAGAGGCTGAGGCTGGGGTAGGACTTGGTGTCCTAGGCTTGAGCATACATTGGAATTCCCCTTCTTGCCCCCTGCATTTCAGGCTGAAGCCCTGAGAGCTGGTGTGTTCAGGTGAAAACTTGGACACTGTTGTGTCCTGGCCCCTGCCGCGGAACGCTCAGCAGGATCTCTGAAGGTTTTGCAGAGCATAATTCAGAGGGAGCTATGAGTGATGATCCTGTTTCCTTGCAGAAAAAGCCATAAATGCCTACAGACTGGGTCCTTCCAATTATAAAATAGGCTGAATTAACCATTCAGCTGTGTGGCACAGCTCTTTTTATATCCTAATAAATGGGGGTAGATTTTCTGCATAGGGGCTGATGGCATATCCCTGTCTCTGTGCATTTGCTCCCATTTTGTTTTTTTTTGGCACGAAGTAGGGTAGAAACAGAAAAGGCCTGCTTGATCTCTATGATCTGCTGCCCTATTAATGCAGGATTATTTCCTCCAGTGCTCTGTGAGCACGGTGACACAGGGAGCATGGCTTGCCTGAAGCCTTTGACTGCGCTCCTCCCAGCGAGGGCACATTCACATGATCCTGGCTCTTGGTTTTGCTTGCAGCTGCCAGATCATGTCTAGAAAAACAAACAAAAAAAGTATCCAGCCCCAGTCTTGAATGCAGCTGAAATGTTTTCTTGGTGACATTTCTCTTTGTCAACAAATTGCTTATCACTTAAGTGTTGTGATGTGATCCCCATCCCAAAGAGGAGAGATCTGCTGCTGAGAATGGAGGGGAGGAATGCCCAGGAGAATAACTTGTTTGAAGATGTGAGCACAGGCTTTATGAACAATGATTCTTTGTCGGATCTCAGCTTTAAGGTGCAATTTCGGTGGTATGGTAATGCAGAAAATGTTTTAAGTCCTTGGGGAGGAAGCTGCTTTTCAGGTGGTGTCTTGCTCTTCCCTCATTATTGTAATGCTGTTCCTGAAGCTTTGTGTCAATCATGCCGTGCTGCAGCATGTGAATGCAGGGGGTGATGGAGATCAGATCCAGGTGGATCTCTCTGTTTTGTTTTGGTATACAGTTGAATTCTTGACATTTGCTTTCCGTTCTTCCAGCACCTTATTTTTCACAGAGCTGTGCTTCTTGGGAGCTGGGTGCCTAAGGGCCGAAGTTTGCTTCCAGGTACACTTATCTAATTCTTTTCACGCTTAGTTTTTTCACCCATGGAGCCAGAATCAATCCTTAAGTACATTACCTGTATCTTCCCTCGGATTGCCAGTGTGGCAACTGGTTAAGTGGTGTTTGGGGATGTAAGATGATGAATCTCAGTTTTTGTACCCTAGAGGTGGAAATGGTTCAGGTCTGGTTTTTTGTCCTGCCCAGTTAGTGTCACTATGTAAATGCCTTTCAGAAAAAACACCCCGGGAGGGCAGGGCGGCTCCTTTGGCCAACATCTAGCAACCTGCTTAGGAAAGAGAGGTGTCAAATACCTTTGAAGCTCAACTCCTCCAAGCCCCTGCTGAGTGCATCACTGCAGCTGAGAGAGCTCGGATCGTAAACTTCAGCCTCCCCTCTCAAAAGGCAAAGCATCCTTGAGGAGTAATACTGCTGCTATTTATCAATTTGTGTGAGAATGAAGCCTGAATGCTATTAGAGCTGAAACACTAATTAAGCCAATAAATTCCTTTGTCTTTTTGGGTGTGTTTGCAATTAATATGCAAAATCCCATTGATTCCAGCAACTCCATAATTCACGATGCAATGTTATTACATTATTGACGGCGTACCCAGTGAAGCCTCCGAAAGACACTGCTGTGCATAGTAAGAATCCTGCTGTGATCCCAGTTAAACTGTTACAGGCTGGGTGAGTCACGGTGCTCCACCAGGTTCTTCCAAAAGCTTGGCTGTCAGTGGAGGGGGTAGGAAGACCACACAGAAATGCGTCTCCGCTGAGGATACGCCGTGTCTCAAGGGCTATTTGCACTTTATATTGCTTTCAGAATTACAGTGGGAAAAAAAGGAAAGATGTTGCAGCTCATCCTAAAAAAAGGGCCGAAACTGATGCAAATAGAAACAGATCGTAAAGGAAATATGTATTTGGATCAAAGCAAGGCAGTTCTTTAAAGCTGCCTTAGCTTTAATTTGCATCTGATGGGGCAATCTAAACAATCTTTCCTCAAGGTTTGTTCAAAGCCATGAGAAGGGAGACAGGACAGGAAGGCTTCTGAGAGATGGAACACTTTCTCTCTTCCAGGGGAATTTTGTTTTGGCATCCTAGGACAGAACAAGAGTCCTTGACCACTGAACCCTCGGGTGACTCTCTGCCTAAAACTGCCTTTTGCAGCATGAGAATAAGTTCTGCCCAAATATTTTCCAGCATCCTTCCCTAAAGCAGCAAAATCAGGAGGACATTGTAAGGAATGATTGGCTCTTAGTCTCATAATATTTAATTGAGAGGACTGCCTACATGAGACTTTGTTGCTGTTTTTTCTTACATTTGGACTCCTTTGCGTGCGCAGGTCTGTGCTAGCGCTGCTTTCAGGGTGAAAGGGCTCAAGAAAAGGGGTGTGGCTGGTAGAGTAGATGTTCTTTATGGGGTTGGTTTGATCCCCATTGAAGCGAGTGGGCAGGTGCTCAGTGGCTTTGGTGGAGCACGAGCAAGGTTAGGTTAAATCTGGGGTTGGGGTTTTGTGGTGGTGATCTGTTTTGTTGCTGTTCTCAGTTCTCAGGAAATTATTCTATTTGTTCTTGGCATAATCAATAAACCTCTGTATTGATACGTACAGCCTCTGGAGTGGAGCGTGGCATGGGTGTGCTTTTAGTTCAGAACAACACAAATCAAATACACAGTTGTTGAATTAATTTGTGGTTGGTGTTTTCTGATAACTGCAATTCAGATTCGCTCTTCTTGTTCCCACTACCATCCTTCCAAAGGAAAAAAAAAGAAAAAAAGTGAGGCGAGCAAGATAAAACTGAAGCAATTGTAGATACATTTGATCCCCATGTATGCAGAGGCTGTATGACAGCTTTAGAGAGTGGAAGATGAACAGTATACTAGATGCTATCTCTGATTTCAAAGATAGCATGTTTGATTTCAGGCACAACGATAAAGCAGAATTCTTGATAGCTTGTCCGGGCTGATTTTCTTCTGAGTTAGTGCACTAACTACCTACCTAACCACAAGCTGTCTTTTTACTTTTTGTTTTCTATTAGTGGGCTAATAGGACTGCCAAGCTTTACTTTCTAGATGGATCTTAAATGGGAAGCAGTTTGTTTCATGGAAGAAAGATGCTTGGGGAATCAATTTATGCCAGCTTGTAGCCACTGGAAACCTCTGTACTTCAGCAGACTTTAAATTGAAAAATGAAGCTTGCTCTTCATACTAGATTTCTCAAACTACTTACTCCAAGCAATAGAAAAACAAACTTGTCAGGTAGGCAGGGATTTTTTGAGGTATCTGTATGTGTTTATCACTTGGTTCACTTCTGGAAATCTCCAAGTGAAATACAGGAGCCTGAATTGCTTAAGAAGGTCAAATGAGGTGAATATAACAGTCCCCTCTGGCCTAAAAAATCCATTAATTGTGCTGTCAAATGGAAGTATGGACAATTCCAGAGCTGACTTTTTAAAAATTTGTCTTAGCTCTTACAAACTGGTAGTGGGAGGGAGTGAAGTGAGAGGAGTAAAATGATTTTGGGGTAGGATTGAGCAATCGCCCCTGTCTGCAAAATGAGACTAATTTCTGTCCTCAGACCTTTCTA
Source organism: Cnemophilus loriae (assembly GCA_013397755.1). Lineage (NCBI taxonomy): Eukaryota > Metazoa > Chordata > Aves > Passeriformes > Corvidae > Cnemophilus > Cnemophilus loriae. Next base: position 3,779,640 of record VZTF01009642.1, on the reverse strand, counting down.
CAAGGCACAAATACAAGGACAAGCCTTCTGGGGGCAGAGTGGCCTGGTGATTTCCCATGTGTTTCCCTGTAGGCTTCTCTGTGGGTGGCAATTCCTTAGGCAGGCATCAGAGTTGGCATCAGGTAATGCAGAGAAAACCGTGGATTTAACAGATGTGAATCTGTCTTCTTCCTTTCTCTCTTTTATTCCTCATAAATAAGAAAATTATCTGCAGTTGTAGCAAATTACATTCAAAACAATTGTGGAAATATTATAAATATTGATCACATGATTTGGATGAATACAGTGATTTCAAACCCTGCTTGGTATTGTACCAAGAGACCAGTTATGGATGGTACATTGCCAGGAGGAATGGTCTTGTGTGGGACAGTGCCAAAGCGTGTCCTGTGCTCTGCTCTGGTCAGTGCCATCGTTAGTGCTGGGACTCATTAAGTAGAAGACCTGTCTGTTAAATTTGCAGATTGCATAAAGGCAGAGAAAAGGGTTAACCTCAAAGTGGCTTTGACAAAACAGAGGAAAGAGATGTAAAAATACCAGGAGAGAATCAAAGTGATGCAAGTTGCCTCTACCTGGAAAGTCAGAAGGGATGGTCCTTAAGGACAAGAGAGGAAGGGAAATGTGTTATTGAGATAATTTTGGATAGGAAAGAGTGAGGGCCTTGAGATGTAGTAGCAAGGTCAAACAGAGAGGGAAATCTTTGGATGGTGAGGCATGGGAGCAAGTTGCCTGGGAAGGCTGTGGGTCTCTGGCACAAAAGGGCTCTAAGAGTGCACCAGACATCCATCAGACGTGGCTGTAACATAGCTGTGTAGGGATGGGGAGCCGAGCCAGACGACTCCTCAGACCACATGCACGATTGATTTTCCATCACCCTTCCTTTCTCCGTGGATCTGCAGAGATGTATATACCCATCTGCCTGCCTGTAATAGAGCCCTCGAAAAATGAAGTTTGGTGTGTTTCTGTGCCCCCAGCAACGCTCTCTCTGCATGCCAGAGTGACTCCATCTCTCTTTTTGGAAAGGCAGGTGGAGGTACATGGGGTGATGGTGTGTGGGCAAGGTGATGCTGGTGGAAGGACTCTTGCAGGGAGCAAGTTCCTAGAGCTAAGCCCTGTTATCATAGCTCTGCCAGAGCTCCTGATGTCCAGGATCTCCCCAAGTCCTACTGAATGACTGTGCAAAGGTGTTCTCACCGCATCGGGTGCTCTTTTGGAATAACCTCTACAAATCTGAGCACGTTGTTTTTGCATCTGTCTGAGCACGTTATTTTTGCATTTATGGTAAGAAGATGGAAATATGGACCTGCTGATCAGCAGGCATCTAACACTCAGGTCCCTTTGAAGTTCGTGAATAAGAGTAACTTAAATACCTCTGAGCTCCAGGAGTGCTGTGTGTATGTACCTGATGCACCAGCACACAGCTCCATTCACCCCAAGCAGGATTGAACACTCAGTGTTTTCACCATAGTGTCCAACACCAAGTGAGAATGCCTCTGGCTTTTTTACTGTTTTTTAAAAATCTGTATAATCTGTAGATTATCTGTTAAAAAACAACCAGCATAACCTGAAGTATTTTCCTCTGTAACTCGCCATTGGTAGCTGTATGCAAGTGATGCAAAGGTTTGTCTCAAAGCTCTGTATCCCTGCCACTTAATTTTCCTGTTCCTGTAGCCACTTTGTCTAGCATCTCTGGTTTTGTGGGGGCTTTTCTCTTCTTCAAGTCCTAATGCACTTCTAGGCATGTCTATTCTACATGTGGAAAATACAGAGTTCATTGAAAGAAAACTTTGAGGTGTGAAAGGAAAGGGAACGGCATAGTCTGGGTATCCTGCTTGGGGATTTTTTTAGTTTTCCCTCCTATCAACTCAGACCATTAAATGGAAAAATGATAATATTTTTTCAAAAGAAAAAAGAAACCCCACTGTAAAAACATTCACGCATTTCAAGTCTCAGCTTGAGTTTGCTTTGACTTCATTCACAAGAGTCTGACTACCCTTGTTTCCATCCCGGGCCAGAGCTGCTATATTTAAGCCTCCGCAGGACAGGGTTTACAGTGGCGGTGCTGACTCACACTTCATTGAGAGTCACAAACAGTGACTCCTGCGATGCATCAGCTGCCGCCGGGCCCCGCGTCCCTCGCAGCCGAGCAGGGCAGATCCCAGCGCCTCGCAGGGCTGAGCCCATCCCAGGAGGATGTGGTGCCATCAGCCACTGCTGCCTTGGCGTTCGGCTGAGCCGGCATCACCGGCTTCGCACGGTGGGGCAGCGGTGGGACGTGTGACAGTGACTGAGATGAGATCATTGGGAAGTGAAATCAGATTCAGTTGCATTAGAAATTCATGTCAGATAAAGCCAGCGGAGGTACTGCAGAGCTATACATACATCTGCTTAATATATTTATTACATATCTTTCTCAGATTGATTCTGGGCTTAAATTTAAAAAAAAAAGTTTATTTTTCCTCTTCTCTGTTATTCATCTGGTAGTTTTGTAATATTTAGCTCTTCCTCACTTGATTGGATTTGTGAACTTCCCAGTTGTGTCAATAAAGCGATCAACAGAGAGATGGAGTTAAACTTGGCACAGGGAAATATCGTGGCAGATTTTCCTTGTCCTGCACACCTCAGGTCTGGTGTCACTTGCAGTCACCTACAGCAGGCTGGACTGACCCATAGGCAGCTCATCTGTGCAGCCCAATAGTAACACTGATTAAAATCCGGCATTAGCAGTGTAACTTGGAGGATCCTTCAAGGCTGATGGACTTGCAAGATACCAGCAGAGTACAGGTGTAAAGGCAGTCTCCAGCCATGCCTGCTTTTTCTGCCTCCTCGGGATTCCTTCTCCAGCCTCTCCTGAAAGCCTCTCTCTGGGGTGTTGTCCTGCCTCACAGGGATTGCATTTATTTAGGTGATAGCAGCATGCAGAGCTGTAGAGCTGTTTGTAGCTCATGGAGTTATCTGGACTTTATTCAAAGGCTGCTGGAACACAGTCCTGAGTAATGTGTTTTAGGGGAACTTGCCTGAGCAGGGAGGTTGGACAAGATAACCTCCAGTGGTCCCTTCCAACCTTACCTTAACTGTTCTGTGATTCTGTGACTCTCCACCTCTATGACTGAAATAGACCATGACCCATATGTGTCTCTAGGAAGACAAATCACCCTTCTTTGGCAGGATTACTCATCTCACCTCCTCCAGCGCATGCTTTGTCCTCTGCGCTCTGGTATCTGCGAAAACGTGGCTGGAGCAGGGGTGCCCAGCTCACTGCCATGACCGAGACCACAAGCTAACTGTTGTATTTCCAGTGCTCCTTGGTCTCAGCTTGCTGGGACCTGGCTCAGACCTTCTGAGCCTGATGTGGTGACTTTGTATTGTCTCCTCCATGAGTTCATCTGCCTCCCAAACCACGTGCAAGGTTGGTGTCCCCACCACCGTCCTGCAGTGGTGACTGATCTCTGCTGTGCACAGCAGTTCCTCTTCCTCTCTGTCTGAGCTGCCATCCCATCAATTCCTCAGCTGCGACCATCCTTCAGGCCAGTGGGACACGGCTGCTACCTCTGGGCTTTCCCACTTTTCTCATGCTCTCCCCTTTCAGCTCCCATGGAGAAAAGGCAATCTCTAAGCACCGACCTAGAGAGCAATATAGGTCACTTTGCTCTGTGTTTGGGGCCCCTGTTCTGCAGTCCATGCTTTGGTGCAGGTGGCCAAGCCCTGCCTTTGCAAGTACTACAGTGCCTCTGAAAAACACGTCTGGAATAGAGAAGCGAGAGTGTCTTCAGCGTCAAATAACCACACTGCAAATTTGCGTGTTTTGGTGCAGTCTGTGCCACCTGGGAGCAGCCACAGGAGTGGGATCTCCATAGGACAATTTTATTTTAGCCTGTGCAGGCAGTGGGAGTCCATGTAGCCAGAGGGTGAGGAAGTGAGGCTGTGCTTCGGAGAGGGTGAAACTTTGGCAGAACTCCCACCTTCTTCAAAAGGGGTCTGTGTGGTCTGCTGATTAAAATTATTTTAATGCAAATCAACATTAGCCTGTTCCACATTGCATGGAGCAAGGAGGGAGAAAAAAGAGAATGGTTTGACATGGTTCTTTTAGCCTTCTGATTCTCAAATTTTGGTGCAGAGTGAGGAAACGTCTGCTAATAGCAATCCTCAGGGTAAAGCCTTTAAAAAATATTCCTGGTAGGTTTTTAGCCAACTAAACTAAACCAGAAAAACCCCGCCCCTATATTCAGCACTTACGCTTTGTGAAGGGTATCTCTCAGGTGTGATTTCATCCTTGATCTCACTCCAAAATTAGAGAGAGAAAAAACACATCAAGATTGAAGCAAACCAGTGTGATCTGGAGAGATTAGAACTGTTAAGGGTCTGTGACTTGCGAAAAAATCAGAGTGCAAAGCAAATAATGCTCTGTGTGTAAGGAACACTGACGAACATGTAAGGGGATGGTGAAGAAGAGTGCATCAAGCATTACCTGCTGATGCAGACACCCACCACGCTTGCTCCTGTAGTGGTTTGTGCACACACGGACTGCTCTCAATGGTTTTGCCCCCAGCTGCAGTTTGAGGAAATCTTCACACTGTCTCTGCCAAAGCTTGGTGGACAAAAACTTGTGGAGGGATGATGCATGGTCAGTGTGAGAGCAAAGAGTGTTATATTATCTTCTACTTCTTGTTCTGCCCACACCTGAATGTTAATTTTTGCTTTCTCTTCAAGGGAAGCTGCTAAATGCAAATTACCTCTCTACCACCAGAGAAGCTGATAAGGTGATGATAAAAAATATACAGAATAAATGATGCCAAGCACTACATTATTCTAGAGATAGCAGAGGAAGGCAGAGGGCACTGTAAATATCCTTTATGTACATTCCTATGTAATCCCAGTGGTGTAGTGCAGGAGAGGGCACAGAGCCTTGGGGTTCACCCAGGCACTTATATAAAATAAGATGCAGCAGCAGCAGTGTGTGCTAGAGCTAAGCTGTAATTAAACACCCCCAGGTAGTTTAAATGAGACGTGCACATTTAGAAGATGGTTTTTTGCGGATCATGTCATCATCTGACTGGCAGAGAAAACAAACAGCTGTGGCATGTACTTTCCAGCACTGTTGTTTGCACAATGAGCTTCAAAGGTGCGTTGGCTGTGGGTCCAGAAGTGTGCTGTGCTTGTGCAAGGATGTCAGAAGGTTTCAAGCTGATGCTTTCTGCTCTCCTTCCCTGTTCTGGCGGGTGTAACTCACCCCTTGCTTTCCCTCCATCAGAGCAGGGTGGCAGAGGGCAGCTGTCCCATCAGCTGGGAGTTCTCCCCTCATGGTTAAGGCTCTTGGATTGTGAAGGCAAATGTGTTAGCTTGAACCTCCAGGAAGGTGGTTTCCTCAAGGCCTGAGCCACTGGAGCCCGTTGGAGCCAGAGTTGGAATTGTTACAGCAATGACAGGATTTGCACATGGCTACCACCCATCAGGTGTGAAGAGGAAACTTCCAGCTGAAGGGGCAGCTGCCCTCCTTCCCGGCCTGTCAAAGCTGTTAAATTGCTCCAGCTTAATCCCAAGGAACTCCTTGATCATTTCCAAGGAGAGTATCTGATAAGAATGTGCATAAGGCTCTGGAATTAAATTTCAAGCCAAAAACGAGGACAGAAAAGTTTACCTACAGCACTGTAGGATCCTGGTAAGACTCAAAATGGCTAAATATCTTGTGGAAGTGCTGGCAGCCTGCTCCAAACATACTGAAACCTGCCCTTTTGCTCCAGCAAGGAACAGGAGACCAGCCCTGTTGGTGCCCATCCTCTGTGCATTATTGGGGTGCTGCACTGGTGCTGACCTGCCAGGACCTCACAGAGTCAAGTGCTCCAGCACTGTTTGGGACAATAGGCTCTGGCAGGGTTATGCTCATTATTTTTACAGCCTTGAAGAAATGAGCAATTCCTCTGTAGGATCATTGTGTTTTCCTCATCCAGTCTTCTGCAGAGCCCCTGCAGCAGAAACCTGCAGAACAAGAGGCACCCCGTGATGTCACCTGGCCTCTTGTTCTGCAGGTTTCTGCTGCAGGCACTCTGCAGAAGGCGGGATGGGGAAAATGTGGGATCTGTCCAGGAGTCAGCAGCCTGATGTGGCAGCAGTACCCTTGGTGCTGGGGGAGCATCGTCCTTGCCTGCGGAGACAGGAGGAAAAAAGCCTCTGTTCCCGACGGCGGTGCTGGAGATGCCGGCCAGAGTTAGGACTGGCTTGATGGCTCCTGATGGTAGCAGGACAGGAGCCTGGAGGTGGTTTAACTGTGCCTTTGCCATCGCCATGGTGGTGTCTGTGTGTTCTTGGGGGTGTTGTGAATTAAGGGACACTGTTAGGATGCCAGGTGGGGTGGTCTGGTGAGCTCATTGCATCGCAGCCCTGTGACCGCAGGGGATGTGCCTCCCTGCCTTGGAGCTTTGCTTCAATATTTACAGAACACATTGACACATGGTTGAAAAGCTTCAGCTGGAACGAGCAAGACCAAACACTGCTGTGGGAATGTCACCGTGTCCCTTTTTAGAGACAGTGTGGGGGGCTGGCTGTTGGGCACAGAGCTCTCTTGGGAGGACAGCGGTTTGAAGGGAAGCTGAGTTGTAGCAATGGATGAGCTTTTAGGTAGGACAGAGACGGGAGACATGGAAGGGAGAGGGATGCTCGGGTCTGTGGTAGCAGAGTGAAACATGAAGCCAAGACACAGCTTGAAAGGCTTTGTTAGAGATGTCCCAAGGAAAGCAAAGACCAGTTTGGGATAGAAAGTGAGCTGGCTTTGGGTCTACCAAGGAGCCTTTAGAGATACAGCATTGTACCCTGACTGGGAATAGCCCTGTCCTGCCCAAGGGGATTATCCAAGGGAACCCTCAGACCTGCCTTGCAATAACTCCTCGGTCCCAAAACACTTGGTCCCAGCATAATCATTGCCATGATTATTCTGTGCTGGGAAAGCTTGATTTTCCTAGGCATTAAACAGACAGATGAGTAAAGGGTGGTGTCAGATAAACACTTTCAAAAGCTGTTATGGATATTTTAATGTTGCTGTGGACTTGTTTTCCAGCTTTCTCTAAAAAACAGTTTGGGGTGCATGTAGATGCACAGTGTTGAGCTTAGTGTCTCTTCAGAGAGGGAAAGGGACTAGAGCATCACTTTGCTATTCATTCCCAAAGGCAGGATGTACAAACAATATCAATATTTATTAAACAGCTTTGTTTATCCCAGGTTTGTAACAAAGAAAGTGACTTAGATTGTGGTGTTTGTCCTCTTTTCAGTGTCCTATTCCTTACTTGGGTTTGCAGGTTTTTCTTAATGCATATATTATTTCCCTGTTTTGAAGACAACTGTACCCTGAATATCTTAAAAAGGGAAAGTGGCACTTGGTTTTTGGTTGCCTCAGTGGTTATATCATTTCTGCTTTTAAGAGGCCCTGTCTGTGATAGACAGCAGCTCTCACTACCCAGGCGTACAACAGAAGCTTTGTTGTCTGATTTTGCCCTTCCACTCTTCCTTCCTTCCCCTCAGCTGCTTTAAATAAACAGGGAAGTTTTAAGTTCAATGAGACCAGTAGATTTACAAAATCTACTCCTATGAATGGCTTATTTTTTTCACTTCAGCTTAAATCTGATTTCAAGTGACATCAAGAAGAAGAAAAATATTCAAAAACCCCCAAAGTCCTCTTACAGCATCATGGAAGTGCCCAGCCAGCAGTTTCCACAGCGGCAGCTTTGCTGGAGGCTGTTTGCTGTGCCCCTTGCTGATGGGCACATGGAGAGTGCAGAGAGGGATTTCTAAACGTCTCCTGCACTACAGAGGTGAGAATTTAGGTGTTTTCTCTCTTTCGAAGGTGCAAGAAGGCACTCCCATGCATTGGGACTCTGCCACTGCTTGTTGCATCCTTATGCAAGACAGAAACGCACTGTAAGGCACGATGCTGCTGCCTCTGAAAGATCAGGACTGTTACCAGCTGCTCCCTTTAAATTAATTTTCCCAAAGTCAGTCACAACATGAGCAGAGAGATGATCCTGATGACACTTCCCGAACAATTAGCACCGGGAGCAAGGGGCACCAGAGGACTCACGCGGTGTTCTGTGCTGCGTGTCTTCGGTATAAATAGCCTGGCTGGAGGATCTTTTGCCCAAAATTATGATGAAAGGGTGATTTTATGTTAATTCAACCTGTCAGTTGTGTTTGAAACCAGGGACACCAGAGCTTTCTGCTCTGCTTCGATCAGGAGCACCGGACTGATTAAACTAAACATTGGGCAACATGAGGGTTGTTCGTGGCTGGCTGGTGGGCGTGAGGGCTCGTGGGGCGGGCAGCGTTGGGTGGGTAGCTTCTGTGTACTTCACAAACTGCCTGCTGTGTCCTCTTGCACGAGGAGAGGCCATGCTCTGCATGTGTGGATACAGCTGGGATAAGGAGCACTCCTTTGGAACCGTGAGGGCAGTGACCTTGTGATGAGGCACCAAAGGAGACCACAGGGCTGTCTCGTCAGGAAAGGTCCAGGGTGACCTACCTGCCAGGTGGGTTGAAAGTGCTCAGCAACAGCCTGGCTCTGGCTGTAACTGCTGACAAACCCAGGGGTGCCTGTGGTTTGCTGAGCGTGATCTCCAGATGCTTTGCAGGGCAGGTTGGCAGCCACAGCGACCTGCTGCTGGTCCTAGAGGAACTACGTCTGCAAGAGGACACTTGGCCATCACAGATCTCATTCCTGCACTGCCTTCCACAGGCAGAAGTCTGTGGAAAGGATGTAAAGCCCTTGGGGTGGAAAATACTATTTACAGTGCCAGGAGTTCACTGAGTCCTTGGCAGAGGTATGGTCCTTGCTACATAAGAATTAGCACCCAGCCAAAATGACTCAGACTAAAACTCCTTCAGAAAGTCCCTTAGTGGATGATTTTCTTCTCATTCTCTTTCTGTGTTTTGACCAGCTGTGGGCCAGTGAAAGGAGAGAGGAAAAAGTGTGTAGACCAGGGGGAACACCACCATGCCCAAGGCAACATGCTGAACAATCTTCAGAGGAGGCACTGAGAAAAGTGCCAAAAGTTGCATGGGCAGAGATCCACAGTGATTTGTGTTAATTAGCTAATGAGCAGTCTGTTGAAGAGACTTACAGACCCCTCAGCTTTTACCACAGAGAAAGACCAGTTGCAGTGTTGAGGTCAAGAGTCAGGGTCCACCCTAAGTGGTGGTAGCATTTGAAGTACTTAGAGAAAGATCCCAAAGACTGAAAAAGACTGATAGCAAAGGCTGGTGGAAAGGCAGCCCTCACCTGCTTGCAAGCCCTGAGGGGTTTTCTCTTGAGTCACTCTAGTGGGGAGAACACGTATGAATGTGGAAATTGGCTGTGATGTGTTGGAGCTCGACCCTTCCCATCAATAGGGGCTCCTCCCTCATGCTTTTAAGGCATCTGGTCCCTCCAGCTCATCTTTTCAACTTTAATAAGAGCTGTGCATGTGCTTCCCCTTCCCCCCAATGCGTTACATTTTCAGATCAATTTTAAAAGTAACCTCTTTAATATTGAATTATTCCTGATCTCTATTGTCACTTCTAGCTGATTAGTTTAAGGACTGTGCTTGGTTTGTTTAATAACCTCTTGACACTAAACAAACAATCCTGAAAAGGGAACAATTTGCAAAACAGAAGGAAAACAAATAACCTACAAGGGCATCCTCTTCAAAATAGAAAGACCGATTACATTAAAATGGCAAAATAATTCCGGACATTAAAAGAATGTATATAGATATTGGCTTATCTATATTCAAGGAAGATCTGAAAACACCGCAAAGTTAAAGTTTTCATTAGCAGTACAGTGAAATCTCTCAATTAGAATTCCTGAAGCATATTAAATGGTATTTAGTTTCTAACTCAATGCATCATTTTCTGTTAAATAATTGATCGTGGTGCAGAGATTGTGTTTGTGTAGTTTAAGAAAGCGATTAGACCAAAGAACATTTGGTAGGAAAGTTGCATTGATAACTGCGACACTACTCCAGCTGTGCTGTGGAGGTGCTCTTGCAGCAGGACTGGCCACCAAAGTGGGCAGGTGTTGGGCCTGAAGTGACTTGGGGCAATAAAAGCTGTACTGGACCACAAGGAACTTGTCTTGAACACAGTGAGGAGAGCCTGGTGCCTTCAGGGACCCAAACTGCCCAGGAATGAGGTGCAGATGGGAGGAGGGAGAGGCCCTCACCCCAAAACCATGTTGATGAATGAAGCAGAGGATAAAAGGCTGAAATTCCAGAGATGCTGAGAGAAGACCTAGTAAGGAGCAGTAGGAGTCCTGGCAAAGGCCATGTGGAGTGAGGTTGGCCTGAAGGACGACAAAACCATCACTAGGCTCTGGCACCTCTGTGACCAGTGCCTGAACCTCAGGGTTGTTATTTTTCTATGTGACATTAATTTACCCTCTACCCACCTGGTGCCTGCAGTAGGGGAACACTGTGATGTTACACCTCTCTGTTGCCACAGCACGAAAGACTCTTTCTTCAGAGGTGTGCACTTAAATAGTATTTGAAATGCTTATTTCAGCCTACCCCTCAGCCATATTTGGACTAGGAAGGGTTTAATCTTCCTTTGTGGCTCTGCCATGACTGGCACAGTGCAATTGCAGCCACATGGAAGGTTCTGGTGGAATTCCCACTTGTCTGAGATTAAACCCAAGGTTTCTGTTGTACCTTTTATGTGGACAGGTCTCCTTGGAAACTTGCTGCCTAAGTGAGCAAAGCCATCTTCTGGGCTGCCCAAACACCACCCAGTTCCTCAAGGCTTCACCCCATTTTACGAGGTATTTAGGCTGATTGAATGGCACAACACAAAGCCCATAATGTCTAACCACCAAGACTTCGGGTAGCTTCTCCCCCCGCTCAAGATTTTAATTTTGATTTGCTTATATTCTTTAATGAGATGCAATTACAGTTTCAGTGTAGTAGGTAGGAGGCTTTATATTTGTACTGCTTTGTAGTAAAGACATAATTACTGCGTTTATGAATCAAATCCCTTTATGTATCATAAATACTTATTAAAACAGCCACTGGCAATTTTACCTCAACATGTTTCTTCATGAAGTAGGATTTATTGCCTATATAAAAATGCCAGTCTTCCCTGGATCTCCCTCCCCTACAATTGCTTGGCTTGCAGAATCCCTGTGCCTGGTTAGAGCGGTTCAGAAGGTGAGACATTTTACAAAGCACTTAAATAGCTGCGTGCGTGCGTATACAGCTCGTGTGCCCCGCAGACACCTTCGCGGTTACTGTTTGTACTCCAGAGATGTCTCCTGTCTGTCTTCTGCTCAGAGTGCTGTGAGCAGACAGCAGTAGATGTCATCTTCATCTCAGCCAAGTTTGGGGCTGACTTGGCTGTAGCTTCTGCTGTACCACCTCAGCCATAGCAGAGGTGTTTGCCCAGTTTATTCTGTGCACTGAGCAGGGATGAGTGGATTGATGCTTCAGAGGAAATATCTCCACTAAGTCTTTAAACTCTTCAGTTTTGTGTGTAAAAAATTGGGTTCCATGCAACTGAAGAAAGTTTCCCTCCAAATACAATTTTTTTCAAATTCAAGTGTTGTTTCACATTCTCTTCTTCTTAACCTCTGATTGGTTAAGTGGAGTGTCTGTCCTGTCTTTAGGGGGAAAAAGAGGCTGGGGTGGGAGGTGGCAACACACAGAGTAGAAATCTGGGAAAGACTTGAACATGGTGAATTGTTTGACACTTCAGAGGCTGCTGTCAGAAGGAAGATTTGATTCATGGACTATTCAAACAGTAAGAAAGGCAGCTTTGATTTCTGTACACAAAGGTTCAGAGTCCCAAAAAGTTTAAAAAGAAGGCTGGCAAGGCAAAATCCTGCAAGGTGTTGCCAGGAAGTTTGTGCCAGATTAACCTGATTTGTGTCTTCTTGGCTAAGCTAACAAACACCCTCAACACAAGTGCAGTAAATCTCCTCCCTGGAAATGTACTCTTGAGAAAGTACTTTACAAGAAGTCATTGGTGAAACTAGAAAAGTTGTTTCTCAACAGATGAACAAATAAGGTTGATAGGGAATTCATTTACAGGCAGACAGCAGCAAGCAAGGAACTTAAATGTTTTTCTCAAAGGTAGTTCTTGGGACTGACTTTCTTTAAGGACGTTTCTTTAATGGCCTAAAAAACCAAAATTTTATTTATTTCATTAGCCATTGAGACAATTTCAGGACATATGGTCAGTGGAGAACAGAATCACAGCGCTTTCTATTTTTTATTTTTATTTTTAATTCTTTATTTTTTAAAAATTTTATTTCCAAGAACCAGCAGAAATGGAATGAAATTTTGTGAGAAGTGCAAAGTCCTGCATTTGGACACTGGAGACAGTGCTGGGAGCTTGTGGTACACACTGGGGGCTGGGAGCTGGTAAGGACAGCCACTCTCTTTGCTCCAGTTATCAAAAAGGCAGCAGTAACCTAAGGATGGCACGGACTTTCCCCAGATAGAGTAAAACAAGATATCATTACCAGCACACAAGGTCTGTACAAGTCCTTGCCTGGAATGCTGCATATCTGGGTCACACATCCTCAAGAAAGATGAATTTACCCTGGAATTCGGAGAAAGACTGATAGAAAGAGAGCAGAGGGGAGAGCTTCTCCTGCAGAGGAGGCTGGGAGTGCTCAGTGAGCAGGGACAGGAGTGCTGGTCTTCGGGTCCTCTCTCTGATGAAGACTCGGGGGTGCAGAAGGAACTTTTTGAGTTAGAGGACAATGCTGGGTAAGAGAAAAGATGGATATAACATCATATAACTATAAGCATGAAGAATGAGGGGGGTCAAAATTTTCTGCCTACCAGCAAAAGAGCTGGGTCAGCTCCTGAAAGGATATGAGGAAGGGCACAAAGAGCTCCTGGCTTACCGAAGGGGCATGTATCTCAGACACATCAAATAGCAGGGTAATCCTGGGTATCCCTTTGGTCATCAAGTCACTCTTAATGAGCCCCTTTATGCTCAGTCCTTCACGAGCCAACACGTGCAATTTAGGCGCACTGTGAAGGTCCTAACGTGCCTGCCCTAATTTATCCGATGGCTGTTATTCCTTTTTCATCAATAAGGAATAATGACACAATGAGGCCCTGTAGTTGGATCATTAATTAGAAGAGTTTTCACCTTTCAATTAACAAAAGCACAACAAATGCCTCCTGGATCCTTTTTCTGCAGTCCGGGGGGAAGGGAAAGGCAATCACTCCACACAGGTAGAGCAGCAGGGGAGTTTCATTGAGCAACAAGAGGTGCCGTCTCCGGAGCTGATTGATTGGCCCAGGAAGCTCGTTTAACCCGATATCTATCTTCAAGACTAATCAGGCGCGATGAATAAAAAAGAAGGCGTCAAGCTCCTTAGGAGGAGAAGGCTAGCGGCTGATAAACAGATAATTACACAAAGCAAAGCTGTCACAACAATAAATGTGTTTTAGCAAGAAATGACCTCACGATGTGGGAAGCACAGAAGAGTTGAAACCTCACCATCATCCAGGAGTGAGGGGGATGAAGGCAGATTTACTACACGGCAGGTGGCGCTGGCATTTGTCACAGGAGATGTGCAGAATCACTGGACGCTGCTTCGGCAAGCCCTAGCGCCGCCGGTAGGTGGTTGTTGCTCAGGCATTTGATCGACAGTTTGTTTTTTGATGGAATCACTGGTTTGGGTGGGAAGGGACCTTGAAGATCATCTCGTTCCAATCCCCCTTTCATGGGCAGGGATACCACCTGCTAGACCATATTGCTCAGGGCCCCATCCAACTTGGCCTTGAACGTTTCCAGGCATGGGGCATCCAAAACTCCTCTGGGCAACCTGTTCCTGTGCCTCAGCACCCTCACACTGAAAATTTCTTCCTAGTATTTAATCTAAAACTTTTTCCCCTTGACCTAATTCTATCTGCCTGTGTAAAAAGCTGCTCTCCCTTTTTGTAACAGCCACCTTTAGGTACTGGAAGGTGTTCTAAGGTCCACCCAGAGCCTTCTCTTCTCCAGGCTGAATACCCCAACTCTCTCAGCCTGCCTCTACAGGTCCAGCCCACTGAGCATCTTCATGGCCTCCTCTGGTTTCACTTCAACAGATCCACCTCTTTCCCGGGCTCAGGAGCCCAGACCTGGATGCAGCGCTCGAGGTGGATGTATCATGGGACCTGGCAGACTCTGGAGTCGTTGGATAGACCCGGCTGGGACAGCTGCAAAGGGCAAAGAGGGGTTGCACCTCTCCCGGGGAGCTGTCACCACTCCGTGCTTTCGCGCCGTGCTCTTCCTCAGGAATGCGGGGAAACCACAGCGGCCTCAGTGGGTATCCCTTTGGGCATCCTTCGGGGAAATGCAAACCAGGGGAGGCAGAGGCCGCTGGAGCTGCTGGGTGAGCGGGCTGCCTGCGTTTGCGGAGCTGTGCTCTCTCGCAGGGGACAGACCCCGGCCCTCTGGGCGTGGGGAGCCTCCGCCGCGCTGCGGGCTCCAGCCGAGGGGTGCCGGAAGCCGTGCCCAGCCGAGCCGTCCTCTCCCCTCCTCTCTCCACAGGGTGGCAATGCTGCCTTCGGCTCCAGAGCCCGGCCCGCCGCCGCTCAGAGCCGCCCGCGGAGCCGCCGCAGCCCCGGCCGGAGTCCGTGCGCACCCAGCGCCGCCGGGGACAGCCCTGGGGACAGCGCCCCGGGCAAGAGGTGCTGCTGGCCGAGCCTGGCACCTCCGGCTTGGTGCCTTTTCGGCATCATGGGGTGCTCCTTGGCCATATCTGCACTTTGGAGTGGCTTTTGGTCCCGTCCCTGGCCATGCTCCCCTCTCTCAGTGCCCATCTCCCTGGGGTTCCACCGGCACACACCGGGTGGAAAATCTCCATAGCTGGGATGTCTCTGGGGCGATTCAAGAGCTGTGCACAACCCCCATCACGCACTTGGAGGGCAGCAAGATACTGGTGTTTAACTGGGCTTTGTAAGTATGTGCGTGGCTCTAATTCCAGGTCCTGTCCTGCAGAAGCTGCCAAGTGGCAACAGAAGGAGCTGCTGAATAGCAGACGTTAAGTAGACAAACATTAAAATTGTGATGTAAAGGCAAGCACTGGAAAGGCAGGTTCTAAGGAGAGGAGAAGCTCGGGGAAAGAACTGAAATTAATTCCTCTGAAGCAGCTGCGACCATTTGTTTATTAAAAGCCACGTATCTCCACACACGTAAGAGGATGATGTGGCCAAGCACAAGCTCACACCACTGCCATGGCCGAAGGTGAAGCCGTAAGACAGGCAGAAGCCCTTTGTGAGCTGAGCAGAGCACTGTCCCCTGATGAACAGCTGGAGCCCATGCGAGTGAGCCGGGCTGGGACCCCCCAGTGCTCCCGTCCTCAGGACTCAGGAGCAGCTGTGCCCTGGGAAGGCATCCCCCAGGGTGTTCTTTTTTTATAACTGGATATTTGTAATACGCCAGCCCAAAGAGCAGAGGCGGGTGTTGTATTTTAAGGCATGCAGGAGGCTGAGTAAGTTGTATGTATAATTGTTCTCAAGACTGAAGTAAAAATTCAACCCCATCTCCATTTCTGCCACAACAGGAGAACCCAGATATGTCCTCTAACTATGTCATGTGTCAGAATTTCTTAATGGCACTTTGCCCTCTGATTTCTGTTTAATTTGCCCCCTCCCCTTCTGAAGATCACTCTCTTTTTACATCCCTCCAAATAAACAGCGTTTAGTTAGCAAGGAAGAAAAGATTGCCATTGAAGAACTAAGAAAAGCACTGGATTAATTCTCCGCCTGCAGCTAAACTGAGAGTTCATCTCCTAATAGGCCATTTCAAAGCAGTTAGATTTACTCTTTTAGACTAACCATACTGTCTGAACAATATTTTATGCCTGTGTTAAAATATAATAGGCTAGAGAGACAAACTCAAATGTCAAGAGTAGATAGTGCTGTCAAAGTAATTTGTCTTGGGTAATAGATAGAGTGACATGACTTTGAAACATTCTGAGAAAGAAATCATTCTACATTTGAATGGATTGTTTCTTTCCATTTAAAAAAGCCAAGACTGTATTATTTAAATCGTGTCTATCAGGAAGTCTTTATTTTCTGTGAAAATAACATCGGTATTGCCAGTGATGGGGACATGGCACAATGGGACTTTGCAGTGTTTGACAGGGGAATTAGGTGATGCCAGCGTGATGCCCCCAGAGCATCCTCAGACCACCCCTCATGGAACCTTGGATACATGGGGGAGTTTGGGAATAGATTGAAAAATTAAACCCAGTGCTCAGGGAAGCAGCAACAGTGCCACTGAGTTCAGGGGAGATGCCATCCAGCCAGGGTATTTTGAAGTCCCCTAAGGAGTGTGACACTGGCAGTTGTGCTTCTCCGGCACTAACCATTTAGATAAAAAATGCTACTAAATTGCAGGGGTAATTGTTTGTCACAGGTCTCCCCACGGCAGAAAACGTTATTCTTACCGTTTATAGATTTTTAAAGCTTTTATCAACTTCTTCATAAACAGTCAGTGAATACATTTATACTTAAGGGATATGGATGACCTGTTATATAGTCTTGTCATTTGCCCAAATGTTCTGGAAGAAAGGCATAACTTACTTCTTCACTAAGAAAGTCTGTGTGAGGACTTAGAAAAAGTCAGAAATGTCTTAAGAGAATTCATTGTCTTCTGTTAAAAAGATAAAAAGGAAGCTGGTAGGGTCTTATTTAGCAGAATACAGACTAAATAAGATTTTCAGTGTTTATTTAGTCCCTTCACACCACTGTGCCAGGTAAAAGAATGGTTGAGAAAGGAGCCAAGAATGTTTATGTTTCCTTTAAAGTCTGTTTCCACTGCAGGTATAAATATAACCACCTAGCACAGCTGACAATCACCGTGTTTGGCATCTTCCCTAGTACTTCCCTGTGCTCTCCTGGGCTCATGCTGAGCTGTCTCAAGGCTGAGGGGGTTCTGCTGGGGCAAAGGTAGGGTCAGGGTATTATCCATCCATGGGGATGGGGATTGGTCCTGCTCTGGGATCAGACTCTGGGGCCATCTCAGTCATGTCCTGGACGGGAAACCTCTTTAAAGGCACAAAAACGCCTACAGGTCATAACAAAATAATCACATGACGTGTAAATACTTCCTTCACCAGGAAAAGAGGCATCTCATTTGGAAATGCGTCCGTACAACCTCGGTGTTGAATGTTATAGAAAAGCACTTGTCATTTCAACTCTGCCTGATGGCAGCACGGTGTTTGGATGGGGACCAGCTTCCCCAGGTGGGGAGGTGTCCACAGGGCTGAGCTCCCATCCAGTGGTGCCTCCCCCTTGGCAAAGTGTCAGCAAAGCTATCTAATGCTAACAGCACATTTTATTCCCCACCTCCCACACACATAGGTGTAAATGACCACCAAAAACCATGGGACTACAGCAATAAATCAGCTCATTTGAAGGTTTCCCAGGAACTTTCCATAGGAACGTAGACAGCCAGCACTGACATCCTTGTTTTATGGAGGAACACACTGAAGCCTGGAGAGAGACTCGCCCTGTTGGAATTAGAGAGAGTCTGTGGGAACAGGGTGTAGGTGTAGCTAGGGAGTCTCATGTTTTAGTGGCAGCACTGGCACTTGTGGGCAAAATGTCCCTTTTCAATTGCTACTCTACTGTCACTTGCAGTCATTTCTATTCAAGACATGTTATTAGCAAATCTTTGGGGAACCCCGTGAGATTTTTGGTTGATAACTAAAAGAAACTCCTTTATGTTCATAATGATAAAACAAAGCATCAAGTCATTCGAGTTGATTTTACCCAAGACATTTCCTGAATTATTGCTCTCTCACAGCTGTCATGAGCTTGAAGCTTTCAAAAGCCCGTTTTGTTTCTGCTCGTGGCCCTTTCATCGTCAAAGGCCAGTGCTGTACCCCTGGGTTTGCTTGTGCAGCTCAAAGAGGAGCAAGCGATGCAGCTCCTCAAAGTTAAACAAAAATTCCTCACGGTTAATGAACTTGTCTAATTTTATGCAGAAAATGCTACCATCTTTACTTTTAAAACTCACTCCAAATTCCAGGTTGATACCAGTGGGGATAGTTTTAAAAAGCATCTCAGACTTGAATGCAACTCCCTTTGACTTTCAGCCAGACCTACACACTCTTACACACTTTCAGGGGGGAAGATTTTCAGCTGTCAAAGTCTTTTAGGCAGCATCACAAACCCACCTGGCTTCTCTTCAGCACTGTGGCCAGCCAGGAAAAATCAATGACTCTCTACTTAGCTGTGTAAATCCAATTTACTGTAATTACCCGTGTAAGAAAACGATATGGCTCTACTTTAAGGTTCTCCAAAGTTGCTTTATGATCTTCCTGTAGTATTTTATCAATGTTGCGCTATTTTTTTTCCCCACATCTTGAGCAGTAAGTGAATAAGAAACTAAAAAAAACCAACAAATAGCCCATATACAAAAAGACAAATAATGTCCCTAAAATGATTAAATTCCTCTGCAGGTGAGTGGGTAGAAATGCTCTTGCCTAGTCTGAAATCAAGTTGACCTAAATTATACAGTATAGATTACTGCATTTAGAATAATAATGGTGTGCTGGATATAGTGGAGTGGTTTTAAACCAAGGGCGTACAGCCTTTGCTGAGATCCAGACGGGTTTCTTAATCTGATTTATGATGCAAAATTTAGGTCAGGTGGATTGATTCCTAATAGAGATATAATGAATCAAAATTTCTAGAATGGCTTTATTTTGCACAGAGGTGTCAACAAGCTGTACTTCTCTATTTGTGCACCTGGCGTGTAATGATTCTCTTGCAAAAATCATAATCCATCAAGTCTTCCATTCAAGAATATCAATCAGTGCCAGGAACAAGACTACTTAAGCCAGGAGTTCTCAGTCATTTTGTTTTCCTCTTCATGAACACATAAGGCGCTGTGATATTTAAATTGTGCTTTGACATGTAATCATTAAATGTTTGAAAATGTCTCATTCAGTTTTTGTTGCCTCATCCATTTGTTTACACTGGGTCCTTGTTTTGCCATTGTTCCTGGGATTTTTAGAATACAATACTCATATTGTTGCCTTTAATAGCTGGAGGCAGAGCCATCTCAGTTTTCTGAAAAGAAATTTGGTTTTAGTATCAGAAGGCTAACATTAAAATTAATGAGATATCAGTTCCTGCTTTAACAGAAATTGAAACAAACCATTCCAAACCTTTCTCTTAACATACCTATCTTTGACATAACAAGCCAACATCAAGATAATCATCACAAAACTTGTGATGCAAACATGAACGTAGATCTGCAGGAGCTTCATGCTAAGATTTATGTCCTATGTGTTTTCCTGTTTGATGCTTTTTTTTTGGACAGAGTGAAAGCAAAGTTACATGATTTCTAACCTGACAGCGTTCATCTGCTGGGCAGCTTTCTGGCTACATGTGAGGAACTGATACCGGGGTTTGGGATGGAAATACAGCAAATCCCTTACACTCAGTAGCAGTTCTGGGCAGGGCTGGGTGTGATGAGGTATAGTTATACTAAAAGTAGATGTACAGGCATGGCATTATTTATTATGGTTGAAATTAATTGTTATAAACAGTAACAGATACTTCTTTCTGTTTTTGCTGAAACAATGTGAAATGTCTATGCCAAGACAACAGCCTGGTGCAGCAAGGAGCTATGTAGTCACCCATGGAGAAGCAAAGCCTTCCCTGAAGAGCAGGACTAAGCATCCACATTATTTTTTAATTTGGTCATTGAGTTATGAAAATCAATTTAAAAGAAGCTTAAGGTGGAGACCTCTAGAAAGCCTGTTGAACTAGTGTCTGGAAATGGCATTAATACTTACTGTGCTCCAGAGAGTGTGCTGCTGTTACAAAAAAGCCACTAATGGTATGGCAAATGTTGTTCACTTGGTAGTTTCAGCCAAAATTTGGCTCAGTGGCGTGATCACTAATGTCCTGCTTCAGCCTCTACAGGCTGCTGCCATCAGCCTCTTCCCTGAAGCATCCTCTGGCATTACACAGATGGTCAGGGACTAAGTGAAGGCTGGAGGTGATCTTCATATGTCTTTTCCCTGCGTGAGAAAATTGCTGTTTGCAGAATGATTGGAGACCCTGGGGTACAGGAGAGCCCCTTCTCCATGTCCCCGTGTAGAAGTATCAACAGAAGTGCAGTTTTCCCCACTGTACCCTCCCATTTAAACAGGCTGAAAACCATGGGCTGCTGTACTGAGTGCTATTTGCCACACTGGATGCAGGCAGCTATGGGTGGCTTCTAAAATGTTTCTATCTTTATTGCAAACCCCCACACAAATCCAACGGCCCAGCCTTGCGAACACGCTCAGACCTATCCCCCTCCAGCACGTGGCAGGCTGAGATGCTGCTCACCTCCAGCCTTCCTGCAGATCATCGCTTCCCCCCCACCCCCATCTCTTGTGATTCTGGTGTGTAACTGAGAAAATTATACCTCATTTCTTCCTTGGTGTAAATTGATGCAGCTGCCTTGGAGTCGGAGGGGCTGTGCCAGATTGTACCAGCCGCGAGCTTGGCCGGGAGCCAGCGCTTGGCACAAACTTGCTGAAAGCTGTGTACAAACAAGGCTTGTCACTATGTATGTTATTGCCCTTTTGTTTAGGATATAAATATGTCCCATATACGCCAGCAAGCCTCTCATTTGCTATTTCAATGGAGAATCCTGTAAAACAGCTGTCATGCTGTCTCCTGTCAAATCAGTTACAGATGCATGTGTCCTTCCCCATAATAAACAGGTATGAAATTGTCTTTATGCACTGCGCCAGCCCTTGTCACCAGGAATGCAAACGAGGGAAGCTTGGAAAAAAGAATAGCCTTGAAACCTGGTGCTCTGATGGAGCACCATGGAAGTTGCTTAGACCTCTTCAAAGAGACTTACAAGCAGAATATTTTGGGGTGTGAAGTAATGAACTAATGCTGATGAGTGTAGAAAAATAGGGTGAACTCCTTGCTGGTTCATAAGGTTGCCTTTCTACTCTAGTTGCAGGTGCATGGTGACAAAGCATCCCTTGTCCTGGCCCAGGCTGGAGTGGGACGCTGGGGAACACTCCTTCCTGCATCCAGCAAGATGGAGCACGCTTTGAGAATAACTGCCTGTGCAAGAACATTCCACTCCATAGTGCAAGGAAAGGAGATGGGCAGGATTTCAGCAGTGTTATGTCTTTTATGACTCCTGGACCCATTACATACCTTGTTATTGTGAAGGGTGGCTGCTAATTTTTGACTGTTTTTGTCACTGGGTGACTTTGTGTGAGAGCAGGCCACCAGACCTCCTGCTCTGAGGAACCTCAGCATGTTGGTATTCAAGGGACTCAAAATGTATTGAGGGCCTTGATGGAAAATTCTGCCCCACCCTGTCCTCACCACAGGTGAGCATGTCTGGGAAGACCTATGCTAGCACGGGTCATGTGTCCGATTGCCCAGCTTTTCCCTCACCTGAGTTTGATAAAAAACCCCAACATGACACATCAAAAGCCACCCAAGCACAGACTTGCTCTTACACTCAGTGCTACCCATGGGAGAGCTGGTCTTCAATATGAATGGGAAATTAAGCTTAGTTTATAATTTCTGAACTCTTTTGCCTCTATTCTTAACTCTCACCTTGTACACCAAGTGTTTTGTGGCAAACCTTCTGTTTTTGGTGAAGTGCTTCTTTCCCAGTGGCTGACATTGGTGCTTCACATGAATTAAGTGTCAGATGGTGAAAATGTCCCGTGCACAAATAGACATAATGAGGCAGATTTGCAGAGATAAGGATCTGGCCCATATATTTTATTCATGTTTTCTTAGGCCATGTCTCTGATGTGGATAATCATGAAGCTGACAGCACCAAATAAATTGCCTATTAGCTATTAGTATCTTGTTTCATACAATAACAGTCAAATCTGCTTACGTCTGACAGCAGCGTGCGAAGGTTTGGGAAGTTTGGGGTATCCATCAGGGATAAGTTTTTGTGAAGACTCGGTAGTTCAAAAACAAGTAGTTGGGGTCACACACTGACAGCTGGGGTGAGTAACCTCTCAAGACAAGGCTTGAATGCTGACGTTGTTCACACTGAGCATGAAGAGAGCAATGTCTTACAGCTTGGAGACTCTGCAGCTGATGAATTACCCGTCTCCTCCCCACTTCAGCAATGTGCTGTTAAAATCATAAGACTCTTATGAAATTCTGTTTGCACCTGAGCCAAGGATGTTGAAACTGTGATGTACTACCAGGACCATTGGTCACACAGCAATTAGTGAAGTGCTCCTGGGCATGGCTCACCACACGCAAGTCAAACCTCTGAGACAGGATTTTAAACAGAGATGCTGAAAACACAAGTCCAAGGAGAAACCAGAGCAAGAATGACTGTTTTGTAGTGTATTTCTAAGATTTGTTACGGGAAAATATAGGTTTGAAGATATTTCATTGAGGACTGAAATGTCACTGGGAATCATAAAATCACAAAGTGGTTTGGGTTGGAAGGGCCCTTAAGGACCATCCAGTTCCAAACCCCCTGCCCTGGGCAGGGACACTTTCCAGTAGACCAGGTTGTTCAAAGTCCCATCCAACCTGGCCTTGAACACTTTCAGGGATGGGGCATCCACAGCTTCTCTGGGCAACTTGTTCCAGTGCCTCACCACTATCACAGCAAAGAATTTCTCCCTCATATCTAACCTAAACCTGCCCCCTTTCAGTTTAAAGCCATTCCCCCCTGTCCTATCACTACAATGCCTTGTAAAAAGCCCCCACTCCAGTTTTCTTGTAGCCTGTTTAGGTAGTGGAAGTTGCTCTAAGTTCTTCCTGAAACCTTCTCTTCTGCAGGCTGAACAACCCCAACTCTTTCAGCCTGTCTCCATAGCAGAGATGCTGCAGCCCTTCGAGCATCTTTGGGATCTTCTCTGGGCTCACTCCAGCAGGTTCACATCCTTTCTGTGCTGAACAAGAGGTGTTTTGTTTTGGACTCCAGTGAATGACGGTTTTAAAGAAATTGTTACAACTCTTTACTGAGGTGTATGGTGGGTTAGATGGGAGGAACTGGCCTCACAAAATCAGTGGGTGTTGATTTATTGGTGTGGCGGACCAGAAGAGTGCTGGTTGATCAACAGACCAGAGGCTTAAGCTGTACAGGGAGGACAAACTACTGTCCCTGGCCACTCTCCTTCCTGCTGGCACTGGGCAGAGGTGTGTCCCACTTTGTCCCCAGGAGCTCAGGTGATGGGTTGCCTTTCCTTACCAGCTTCGTGTTGGCCAACACGCTCACAAGAGCCCAAACCTGCTGCTTGGTTTTTGCTGTCCACTTCAGACAGACCTTTGGCAAAGGCACACGGTTGTTGTTGATAGTGTCCTGCTCCACTGCAGTTAGCTCTGCCCTCTTAATTTTAATCTCCTATGAGGTCACTTCATCACTCTTTGTTACAGCCAACCAAGGCATCATGCCCATCACACTCACTTTTACTATGCAGGCCAGACTTGATCTAATAGGCGTGGGTTGAAGGTGTTAGCCTGATATATTCATTTTTGACACTCCACACTAATCCAGGAGACTCTCAGTGCAGGAGTTTGGGGAGAGTGTTGTCAAAATGACACAGTTCTTGCCAAGGAAGACTGCAAGCTCTGAAATCCCCAAATTGTACCCAGGAAGTACGTGGTGATACCTGCTGATATTTTGTACAACTGCAGACAAAAATATCTGTCCTGGTAGAGGAGGATGGGGGAGTTGGTCAGGACTTGCAGCTGAAAGGCAAAGGCAGCAGAAATAAAATAAAAGGTCTTCAGACCAGGGAGCTTCCACCCTCCTTTGGGATGCTTTGCATGTCAGTGGTGGAAGAAACAGGATGTCTCAGCATTTCTTCGTATAGTTGGGTGAAGACAGACATCTGTTAGGAACAACCAGTGCTTCCTGATACCAGGAAAAACTTGTATTTTTTGTGTCTCCTGCGAGGACATGGCTGGGACAACAGCTGTCTGGCAGGTCCCTGCTGCACCTTCTCATCTCTTCTTGATCCTCCTGTCTCAGGGGATCCCTGGTCTCTGTGGCAGCTCAGTGCACGTCCTGATGCCCACTGCTCAGCAGCCCACTGCTGCTGGGGCACCACAGTGTTATAGCTGTCAGCAATATCGAAACAAATCGAATTAAACAGATTTAATTGCTGCTCCCAGGGTGTTGTTTCCTGCTTTGCTTTTGCTTGGAGGTTGCTGAGGGTCAGAAGGCTTTGGGGGCGGAATGGTTTCGTCTCACCAGACTCATGTACAAGCTGATGTGGGACTGGCTGCCTTTTTCTGAAGAGTTCAGTAGAGCGAAGCCCCTGAGCACAGCTGTTTGATGCAGCAACTGGGCTTAAAATGGTGCTCTGAGTGTGTAAAATCCCAGGAGGTGGCAGCACGTCTCTGAAGGGATCATGATAGCCTCAGCTGTAGTAGTCTGCCTGAGCTTATTAGACTAACTCTAAGATTTAATCTTTTTATAATTTTCCCTGAGATTCTTTCCCTTTCTCTGAAATATTGCAGTGGGTGAAGTAAGGTCTGAGGAGGTCAGATGAGCTCTACTGAGCCTTGTAGAGGGCTGAATGCCCAGTGTTCCTGCACCCCTGGCCCCTCTCCTTCCTGAGCCCTGCTGGCAGGCCAGATCTACCAGCTCCTCACAACTCTTTGGGGAAGGACAGTGCTCCCAAGGACCAGTGGTGAAGGGGTGGTGCCATCCCTTCTGGACCATCCTTGCTGTCATTCCATATTTATGTCAGAGCTCCATACAGCTTTGCCCTTGTACCCCTTCTCTTCTCCCTCCACTTCTCTTCAGGTTTTCTTGTCTGCAAACTTCAGTTCAGAGAATGTTGGCAGCTCACGGTCCAGGGTTGCTCTCCCAAATCACAGTCACAGCCTGTCTTTTTGACATATCCTAGTGGATGTCTGGTTGCCACCTCAAGCCCTTCGCATCCAGGCTATGCCTGTGTCCCATGTGCTATTTCTGTACAGCAGCTACAAGCTACCACCTCTCCATCACCCTCC
Source organism: Cnemophilus loriae (assembly GCA_013397755.1). Taxonomy (NCBI): domain Eukaryota; kingdom Metazoa; phylum Chordata; class Aves; order Passeriformes; family Corvidae; genus Cnemophilus; species Cnemophilus loriae. The sequence continues at coordinate 3,754,696 of VZTF01009642.1, read as the reverse complement.
GGTGTTACATCTTTCCTCCAGCTTCCCCTACACCCACCTTTCCTCCTCGCCAGACAAATGCAGCTTGATGAGCCACCACGGAGTTCCCTTTTTCCGTTGTCAGTGGCCATCTCTTCCCTTCTGTAAATCTCCCCATTCCTTCATGTTCTCCAGTAGTTCCTTCTTCAGATGGTCCCGCTCCAAAATAATCACTTGATGGTGACCCAAAGTCATGGAACCATTGAATCGTGAACGTGGAAAAGACCTCTGAGATCACCAAGTCCAGCCGTTAACCTCACACTGCCATCATTGAGTGGTGGGTGCTTAAGCCCTTGCTCTCACCCTGGTTGTCTGTAGCTGTCTCTGGTCTTGGGCTGGGAATCTCTTTTTAGTCAGTGCTTGCTAAGAGTCTGGCACGAGAGGCTCAGAAATTATTCTGAGCTAAAACGAGCACATCAAACTACAGCTTTGATTACAAATGTAAAAATACCCCTCCTCTGCCCTAAGAGCAAAGGGTTGGTCTGCATGTTTTCCAACAGGTGAAAGGGGGGTAAAATAATCCTTATTTGCGCAGTTTGGGGTGTGTGAGTGCAGGAGAGGAGCCGCTGAGCACCAGGATGTCCCTCCTGACAGCTGCCAGCTTTGCTCTCGGGCTTGGGAAGCTCCACCAGGGCAGGTCCACACCTGCACTCACCCCCCAGAGTGAACAGAGGGGATTTAATCCATCAGCGGCTGGGCTGAGGAAAGAAGAGCAATTCAGGGAAGGAATCAGAGGCCAAAACAGCTCCCAAAACATGTTTTGGAAATTTGCAGGAGTTTGATGCTCGTTTCAGAGTATTTTCATTTTGTGCAGACTGCTAGGACAGGATAATTAGCTAATTAGCTAAACATAATGTCTAAGTCTTTTTTTCATCTTTATGCCAACTTTATTTTTAAACTCCCTTCCCTCTAGCCAAAAATCCAGCTGTTTCTCAAAATCATGTTGTGATTAATCTTGGTCCTCATTGTAATCAAGAACAAAAATCCCCTTCATTACACTGTGGCCAAGGTTTCTGCTAAGAGGATTCTGGTCAATGTTTTTTCAAATTGCACATTTAAATAAACATGAGTTTTTATTTTAAAAAGCAATTTGAGCAAAAAGTAATCCTATTTAAAATAGTATTTCTGTAGAAGTACCATTTACAAAATCCTTTGTGGAAGGATCATTCTTGATTTAAAAAAAATAAAATCATTCTGGATTTAAACAAAAGAGCCTGGAGAGAAACTGGAATTTTACTGCAAATGTTTTATATAAAAGCAAAGACTTGCCTTCACGAAATGCTTCCAAACTTAAACAAAGCGAGCTCAAAATTCAGCACAAAAATAGGTTTTTGCTCCTGTTTGTTTTGACTCTCTTTCTGGTTGATTTATTACCCTCGGCACCCCGCAGCACCGTCTGAGCAGTCTTTCATTACTCTGCTCTTTTCTTTCGGACATGATGAAACTTTCTGGCTCCTTGCTGTCCTCCCAGCAGTGATGAACATGGAGCAGGTGCCCAACTCTGCTGCCAAACACCCACCTTCAACGCTTGCGTTTGCTCTCTTCTTGCTTCTGCCAGCAATTTGGGTTGCACTGCTGCGTGCCTGGGAGGATGGGAGATGGCCAGGAGGGAAAAAAAATGAAAGGCAATTAAGTAAGTCAATTAATCAATTAAAAATTAGTCCATTCACCAGGCCTTCCTTTCTGCTTCCACACCAGTTTATTAAAAAAAAATAAATCAGAAGGCTTCTAGGTGCAGCGGCCACTGAAGCACGGAGTTGTTCGGGTCTTGGGTGAGCCCAGCCTGCTTTTAACTGTGTATGTATTTTGTATTCACCCTAGCTGATGATTTCCACCTTCATTTTGCATGTCTCACCCAGGAGTTGCAGGCTCAGAGTCCAAGGTATTTTGCTACTCTGTCATGTCATTCTGAAACACCAGACTCTGTGGTTTTTGTTTTTTAGTCTAGCTTCATGGTGATTGTTTTGTCCCATCTTTGTCAGGACCAGAGGTGTGCCCATGCTGGCCAGGTGTGCTTGCTGAACCTTGGGGGTGAGCACTGGGTGGGGGACAGCTGGGGGTGGCATCACCTACTGCCAATTATCACATGTGGAAAATTAGAAATACACGCTCAGGCATGTTTGTGTACACACACTCCTGATGTCTGGAGGGGTCCTTCATGAGACCCGCCATAGATGTTCCAGCCTGGAAGTGCCACAGGTCGTGAAACCTAAGGCCTTTCCCAGCTTTTCTTTTCTGGCAGCCTGGTTTTGCCAGTGGCTCAGTACAGTCAATTCTCCCGTTAATGAGGCTATAATTAGGCAGGGCTAGTTGGGAAATGTTTTTTCCAGTCCATCAAACATACTGAGACCTTAAGCATTGCCCCATCCAGCAGTGGCTTAAACAGGGGAGGTTACAAATTTGGTTTAATTTGCATTTTTCGGGGTGGTTTTCTAAAAATGTTATGGTGGCAGTCCCACCTCAGACACCCCAAAATGCCCACAGCCATGGTGTCTGCCCATGTCTGCCAAAGGAGAGTGTGGGCAAGGCAGAGGCAGACACTGGGGGGTGGCTGCAGAGAAGATTCTGCAGCAAAACCCTCATCATAGGTTGAGTCACCATGAGGTGCTGAGACACTGGCAAAGAGAGCAGCTAATCCAAAAAGCCTGGAAACGTGAGCTCAGCAGACCTCACAGGTTCAGAAATCACAGATTAAAAATCTCTCTCCCAGAAGAACGTTCGTCCTGTATATGTTTTCTGGGGGCAGGATGGCCTCTAACCTGATTTTGTTTTGGCAATATGAGGTCTCATTTCCACCCATCAGCAGATGTGTACAGCCAGCACTTGAATATGTAAATTACAGGGTATAAATTAAATTAGTATTGTGAAGTTCAAAGGCATGTATTGGCTATTGCATCATCTAATACTGAAATCTTGCAAGCTACCGAGTGATCCAGACAACTGAGTCCATGCAAAGGCTGTGTTTTTGTAGCCTGTAGTGGTCCAACCAGCACTTTTTCCAATCCAGCCCGGTGTCACCAAAATTTTGAGAGTGCATGTGGCTTGAAAAAATTAAAACCCACACATGAAAACAACAAACTTTTAACTGCAATCCCAACTTCATGCTTCTACTAATTCCAGTGAAGCCGACAGTGCCATTCATCCATCAGGAGAGATACAGAGAAGGGTAAGAGATGACCAAGGGCATGCAAGAGTTTCCATATGACAAACACTAAACAGATTGGGACTTTTCCTCTTGGAAAATAAATGCCTCTGAGGGAGATGAGCTGGAAGTTGTGATATCTTGAAGGTGATGGATGGAGTGACTGGGGGATTATTCACCGTGTTGTTGAACACAAGTATTCACTGGTGAGCAGCAGGTTCAAAGGAAACACAAAATAAAGCTTCCTAATGCTCTCTCACCTGATACCCAATTACACCAACCTCCCTGTCTTCCTCCATGGAAACTTTCGTGTCTCAAGTGGTCAGTCAAGTATTTTTTCTGCTGTTTTCGGAGTGAATGGAAGGAGCTGCTCTGTAACAGCAGGGGTCTTGGGTCAACAAGAACACGTCAGGTACTGGGTACTTAAAAATATTTAAGCCACCGAAATCTTCATCTTCTGACTGTGCCCCTCACTAATCTGTTAGTCCAAAAGGAAGGTGGGCAGCTCTAGCACACCAGAAAGCAGCAACACCTGGTACCTTTCACCGAGTCACTTGCCAGTCTGGAGCAATCAGTCAACTGCTTAATAAGCAAAACACTTGAAACCTTTGGAGGTATTTTTCTTTGTTGTTATGAAAAGGTGACACACACATCTAAGCAGCACTGACTCGCATTGTGCTGCTTCATATGAATGCACATAACCACCTCTGACCTGCCAGCCCCTCGTTTGTCAATGGGGAGCAATCATTCAGCCACTTAGCAATTGCCAGGAGAAATGCTCTGAAGCTTTCCAACTGAAAATTAAAGAACAGCACTTTGGTGAGTGATTGCGATTCCCTGACAAAGCATCCTGGAATCTTAAAAATAGCCATGAATTTTGGTATATATCTGTAAATAATTGTCAGTTGATTTCTTCCACGTCTCAGCAAGCTGGGTTAATTCTTTAATTAATGGTAATTAGGGATTTAGAAGACAAATGAGTCATTCATTAGCTCGGTGTCCAAACTAATGAGCAATAAATGCTTATGAAAGACATGATTTATTTAGTATTCAGAATCTGTGTCATTATGTGGTACCTGATGAAGATGCTAAGAAGCAAAGCTGACCCATGCCTCGTAGCCTGCTCAACGGGACCACACAGATGCCAAGTTTGGGGAGCTCCTGGCAAGTCAGCAGCCTTCCTATTACTAACAAGGTTTAGCTTAGACAGCTGGGACTAAGTTTTTTCCTAACGTGAAGCGTTTTCCTAGAGGCTGAGTCCAGAAGGACGGCTCCTGCCTATGTCAGATCACGTATCTGAGATCTTGAATACATTTATGGCACTACCATGGGCTGTATGTCCTTGTCTCAAAACCATTTTTGGACTTTTCTTTGATACTGTCCAGACAAGCAAACCAACATCTGAGAAGAGAGCCTGGCTGTGCTGCTGCACCCTTTAACGTTCTGTTTTGTCTGTGATCTTTCAAGAAGGCTTTCCACCCACCCAGCCATTCTTTCCCACAGTTGAGAGGAGGAGTTGTAATAGTGCAGAACAAAGCTAACACGCCAAAATGTCAGAAATAGTGAGAAAAAAGAATCACAGAAGGCGTATAAGTTACAGCTGGTCCTGAGAAAAATTCACTCTGCATCCTTTTTGGGGCAAGCCAGGAGATACAAGCTGGGTGTCTGCTTCAGATGCCACAGGGTCAGGAGTTGTAACACTAGCAGGGTCTTAAGGCAAGTAAAACTGGATTGCAGATGGCCCTAGTCACTAGTCCAGGCTTATAAAACCTGCTGGTGCCAGGTGGAGGGTGGCTCTCACCCTAGCAGGAGAGGATTTGTGGTCAGAGAGCAGTACATGTCATGGATGTTTATTTTGGAAAAGAAGCTCTTGAATTACTTGGTGTGTGTCGGTGCTTACTAATGCAACCTTGTGGAGCTGCTCTCAGATGGCTCCTCTGGGCCCAGACATCTCTTCCAGCCCTAACACGCAGCCCCTTTCCTCCTCACTGATTTCAATCTGTTTGTGCTGGGCTGTTGCAGGAGCAGAGTGGCCCTCGGGGTGACAAGGACCAGCCCCTTCAGGCAGGTCCTTCAAGCCATGGCTTTCAGGGAGTCATGTGAGTGATTGGTGGCTTTTTGAAGGACAAATAGTTCCTCCAGAAATGTGGCTTCCAGCTGAGCAGACAGCAGGTCCAGGACCCTGCTGGAATCCTCACTTGTGGCTCCATACACGGCAGGCTGAGGGTTGGAGTTGAGTGAGATGAGCACTCGCTGTGCTCCTCTGGGGAGCCCCATCCAACAGAGAGGGCAAGGTGTACACAGCAGAGATAGTCATTCGTTTTCCTTCTCCTTACAGACCTTCCAGAGGTCTTCACACCGACCTCTGATCCTGTTGCTTGGGTATTCATGGTAGGTTATTCAATCTCTGCTGCAAGCAGAAAGCAGAGAACACAATCAGGAATGTTTTCCAGGCACAAACTGGCATGCTTTAAATCACAGGTACTTCATATGTGCTGTTTCTGCATTGGGCTGGAGCTACATTATTTAATGTCTCCGATCCCAAGAATTAAAAAAATTGGTACAAGCAGACATTTTGTGGACCAGACAGATCAACTCCTTTTCTTACAAAAGAAAAGATCATCAACCCCCTTGGTGTCTGGTGGGGTAAGAGTCTGTGCATCTGCTCCGTGACTATCTCGTGACTATCTCTGCTATCCTTCAAAGTTCTGAAAGCCTGGCTTTTAATTAAGACATTTTTAAAAGATAGATGTCATTGAAGTGTGCTGAAGGAGACAATTAAAATATCTGAAAATTAATTCAAAATAAAAGGAACTCTTCAGATGTATGATTTTTAGCACACGGGTCCTCTGGGGCACAACTAATTACTGCAGAGACCAGAGGCAAGACCAAGGTGAGTTCCTTTTGCCCCTGAACAAGTTCCACTGTGTCCCTGATGAGAACTGGGAGTCCTCAGGCATGTGCTTCACATCACTGGTGATGCCCAGGGCTGGGAAGAGAGCTGGGAAACAACATCACCTCCTCTTTGTAGCACTCCCACACCTGTGAGGGGTTTGGAGTTGTTGCCGGCAGAAACAAGGTAGAGAGGTGACATCTGTGTCACCTCTGTGAGGCTGCCTGCAGACCCTTAGCAGGGCTTGGGGGATCTGGTGTGGGCAGGAACTCGTGGCTGCCCATTTGCCTTCATTTGCTCAGGCACAGCAGGCACATGGTGGCTTCTCCAAACTCCAGTGTCTCGAGAAGGATCATTGAAGAGGCCAAAGGTTCTTCTGGCTTGGTCATGTCAAATCTCAACTTCTGGGGACTCAGATCATTGGGTCATAAAGTGGCAAAGTACTGCATGTGTGGGATAGAGTGATTTGTCCCTGCAGACATGCTTTAACTGGCGTGACGAGCTGTGCTGGGCTCTGAGCTGGCCCTTCCCGCTTCAGGGATGTTGACTTAATCTTGTCTGTCGTGGTGGAGTGGCTCAGACCTCATCCAGGAGCAAACAACCTGGCGCTTAAATAAGATAACCAATTTGTGCCTTTGTGAAACATCAGCACAGCTCAATTTATGCCATTTAAGAAAGGCATTTATTGTTTCCTTGCATAAGCAGCAGCAGCAGAGGTAATGCATTCTCCCTTGCTGTTTTTCGAAGGAGGTTGTAGCCCTTTTTAATGTGTGACCTTCAAGCTCCACAGAAAACTTACGAATGAAAAGCCCCTGTGAGTAATCCTATTTGTAGTCAATATAGCTGCATTCTGCAGAGGTTGGGTATAAGTTTCTCACCTCAGGATAGCAGGTAATAAACTAAGGGTGGGTTTTTAAACTTTTAACGAATGGATTATTTGGCATTCAAAAATCCTCCCTTAAGCCCAGACTCTGAATTACACTATTGCAAGAAATGCTTTTAATTTAATTGAAGAGTGGTTCTTAAAGACTTGGCTCTGTCCGTGGTGGGTGCCTTTTGTCACAAAGCCAGGCCTTGGTGATGCTGTTTACCTGTGGGGTTACGTGGGAGGGGGAAACCCGGTGTGCAGCATGGGCTGCAGTGCCTGTGTCCTTTGCAAATGCTTCTCATTAATTTAGCGATGAATGAGAAAGTGGGGGGAGAAGGGGCACTTTTCATGTCTTCCTGCTGCTTCAGTCAACTCTCCCTGTAAGAAAATCTCTTTCTTGGCAGCTTGTAGAAGTTCATAAAAAATAAGTGTCAGAAAAGTAACTTTTTTGGCAGGGGCTGCAGCTGCTCAGTCTTGGCAGGTGACCTCCAAGGGCATGTGGAACTGGGGTTCAGCAGGATGTTTGCCCCCACAGCCCTGGGTGAGTGCTCAGACAAGGCGAGGCTGCCAGGGTGATCAGCACGGATAATTAAAGAGGTGTCCGGGTCCCTTGGTGATTAAAGAGGATTTCTGCATTTGCCTTCCAGAGCACTGATTCCAAACCTTGGCCTCTCTCTGGACAAAAGGGTTAGCGGATCTATCGCTTTTCATTTATTTTTTTATGTGAGTGGGCGGGAGTGTGAGCTGACCTGGCCTGCTCACTCTTCAACAGGAGAGTGCAAAAACTCTTTATTTCCTCTAGCAAACAGTTATCGCAACTTTATTTTTAGCATCTGCACAGTCAAAGCAGCTGGGGGCAGGCAAATGAATCCTGGCAGGTGAATGGGTCTCCTTGATGAGTGTAGCCGGGCGCTCCCGTGAAAACTGGGACTGATTTGGCTGAGTTATGAGCCTTGGAGAGCTACAATTTATTCATGTGTTGAGTATGACTGTACATCCATCCAGAGGAGAGGCTGGCTGTCCTATGCCCACGCTGGGGCTGAGGGAGACTCCTACAGGGACATGACTCATCACTCACACAGCTTCCAAAATCTCTGTGTCAGTCAAGCAGTGGCTGCAGCCTGGTGCACTGATCTGCCTGTAAAGGGATGAAGCAAATTCAGCCTTCTCTCTGTTTTGGAGAGACCAGGTTTCAATTCCAAGGAAATGACTTTTTCCCATTAAACCACAGATCTAAATAATTTTCATCCTTCTATTTACCTTTGTATATTAGGAATACTCTTCATCTCTTACCTGATCACTAGATCAGCTGTCCCTGGTGCACAGGCATAAAATGTGACCAAACCCCAAGCTCTTGGCAGAAAATGGGAGTGCTGAAACAGCCTGAGCCAAGAAGCAACTCCTGAAGGCTGAGGCTGCCTCATTTTTGTTCAGCATTTAAGGCTAAGCTGCAGAACATTTTGAAGAATGGTTTTCAGGATGCTTTCTTGGGGACTCTGGAGCACAGAGAACAAAACGTGCTTCTGCAACATGGCCCAGAGTGAGATCTCTGTCTGCTGCATGTTTCTTGAGCCAGGACTGATTTCAGAGTCCTTTAATGCTTGTTCTAGTTCAGTGGTTAGGAGGTAGGAGGACAGGACACAGCCCAAGAGTAGGTTGGGTTATTTATCTGTCATGGGCAAGATGTGTCATTTTGATCTATTCTTAAAACCAACCCAACAATCCAAAGAAGCAAACAAAACCAAACTTGCAAAACGGTGCCCATCAGCAGTGGCTAAACCAGCAGTCTCACTGGTGGGCTCAGGGTGTGCTATACCAGTTTTGCATCAGAAAAAAAGTGACTTTAATATTTTTGTTGTTTTCAGAACATTTGGTTTGGTTAAAATCATACTGCAGTTGGAATTGTTTCACCTGTCCTCTAACAGTCAGGTCAGTCTTGAAGTGAACAGCATGACTCCAGAGTGCAAAGTCAATCCATTTTGAAAAGGGAGGTGAGAACAAAAAATAAACAGATTGATTCTTGAATGCATTGATATCTTTTAATAGCTTAAATTTAAACAAACACTTGCTTTAATATTTCTACAGTTGAAGGTATTAACCCCTATGCACAAGTTTTTTTAATTGCTAGGACAAGAAAAACCAAACTCATAGCCCAAAAATTAATTTTTCCTGAAGCAGCCATTGCTGTCAGCATTTTCCACCCTGACAACAAGCAAACAAGTATTCTCCTCTCTAGGCTAGGACAGTAAGATGCCTCAAAGGTTTTTATTAAAACTTTGAATCAAAGTAGTTTTCAAAGTTGCAGAGGGTCTTTATTTATGGAAAATTCAAGTCAAGAGAAAACTCAAATTTTTGGAGGACGGGAGAAATTATGGCAATTTGGAAAAAGATCTTTCAAGTTTCAAAAGTGGTCTCTTTTTAATAAACACCAGTTAAAGAGCCACCAAAAAAACTCCAAAAACAACCAAGTACAAAGCAAGGGCTGTATTTTATTTCAAGGCCTGCCAAGGCAGAGACAGCTTCAAGGCTTTGCCTTTGCATCCTGAAAGCTTTTCCCACCTGCTCTGCTTTTTGCAGAATCCGCTTCCTTGGGCTTTGGCCAGCCCAAAAGACAGTTTGTGGAGGAAGATAGGCTTAGGTGCTTGTACTCCCACCATGGCTCCAGAATGACCTCCCTCCTTTAAATGGGGTCTCCTGGAACCTGGGAGGTCCCACCTGTGGGTGAGTTTTGGGCCTCATGCTGCCTTTTTTGGGGAGAGATTCATGGGAAAGCCAATTTCCCCTCTTATAGTGTCTGTTAACCGCAGGAATCCAGGCTTCCTCCTGATGGGTGAATAGCTGGCTTTAATTTTGTTTGTATCTCACATAGCCAAATTAAATGTGCCATGGATGGGTGAGAAGTGATAAATCCAGCACTTCCAGAGGATGAACTGGGACCATATTCCTGTTCCAAGAGGACCACCCTGGCAATAAGGGTATTTTAATCATGTCACAGGCATCCAGGGACAATCACAAAGCATGGGGCAGGTCTTCTCTCTTATTTGGGGTGAAATAGCCCAGCTTCTGTCTGTGGGATCAGCAGGGCACTTGGGGTGCTGAGATCATGAGAATACCGCACAATTCATTGCAATTGCTACAATGGCACCCGGAGGATGTCACTGCTAAATGAATACAACATCTTTCAAAGAAACAGAGGATTTGTGCCTTTATGCTGGGTTTTTCTAACATGCCTGCAGTGAAATTGGGCATATGACTCCCAAGGCAAGGAGAGCATGTCAGAAAGTCTCAGCCTTGCGGGCAGCAGGATTTGGCCATAAGAGTTTGGAAGCAGTGACAAGGCTCATTAATGTCAGTGGTACTGGACCAGGGTGTCCTGGGGGCACCCTCTCACTGAGGGCAGGAATACCTCCTGGAGCAGCAGTGCATACAGTGGAGGTGCAGGTCTTCTCTGTGTTAGCATGTCAGGCCAGAAGGAAGCTCATGTTTGGTCAAAGTTCAGCCAAAATATTCTTGGTACAGGCAAAACTTAAGTAAAAATAAATTTAAGCATCACCTGCTTAAAACTTGCACAAGGTGAAAACTTGGTCAATATTAATCAGTGGGTAGGTGTTAATTAACGTCGTGTTTCTCAAGCCAAACACCATCAAGCTGGTAGACCACTTTTAACCTCACTTCCAGGTAAATTACGTTTAGTTGCCCTTTTACCTGCTGTGCTTTGTATATAAATGAGCAGCAGCTCCCGGCAGACTCCACCGAAAGGTTAGAGCCGCGCACAGCATCCGGGATGAACGTTTGGGATCTTCTCCGTGCAGACAAGCGCGGCAGCAAAGAACACTTGGGTTTGATTAATTGGGACAAATCTCACTTTGATGGGAGTCCAGAAGGTACAGGGGCAAAAGCAGTTGTTAATCACTGTGTCTGCAGCTCGGTGTTGTGTGGTCTGGCGTGGGAAATATTGTTGTGACATCAATATGCATCTCCGGGATGGATGATGCGTAATCTGTGTGATGCTTAAAGATACGCAGGAGAAAGTGGGAGAGTAACAAGGGACCAGACCCTCATTTAAAATCTTTTCAGGCTGTGGATTGTCAAAATATCTCGGAAGGATTTTGGCAGCTTTGTCACTTCCCCTCCCCTGGTGCTCAGCTGTTATTTAATTATTAATGCTCGTGGCTTGGGGTTGTCTCAGCAGGTGGAAGAAAAACCTCTGTTGAAAGTGATGGGAGTAGACCTGAAAATCTCAGCCTCATGGTTGTCGTGTAGGACCTTTTGGAATAGTATAAGAAGATAAAACATCATGAAAAGCCGGATCCAAAGTCCATCAAAGTTGGTGAAGTATTTCTGTCACTTTGGTTAACTCCAGGCTGATCCCTAGAAGTACTGATGAAAGAGGGGAGTGGAGAGATGTGGGAGCAATCCCAGCCAACCTCCACTCCTGTGGATCATGTTCATTGGCCAACATTGCCCTCCTAATTGCAGATTTGCCTGGTTAATCAACCTGCATAGTTTTTGCCCCACTCTGGGGGACTCGCTGGCCCCTATGTCTGCTTCAGCAATGTTACAGAACCCTTCCCAAGCCACAGCCTCCAGCCAAAGGCTGCCCCTTGGCAGAGACTTCTTCTGCTGCAGTAATGCCTCTCAGGCTGTGATTTTTAATGATGTTTTGATGCTGGCAGGAGCAGAAGTTATGGATTTACACCAGCCGAAGAGCATGTCTTCCTTCACTGAGGGAATGGGAAAGACTTTTTCAGCAGAAGATACATCTGTCTTCAGAAGTGCCAGCAAATTCTTATTAGTGCAGACAAGATCTGGGGAGAGGTTCCCTCCCCGGATGACATTTTTGGCAGTTCTCTGAATATTTTCCCCTTCTGAGATGAACATGGCCTTGGAGATGTCTCAACCATCCGTGTTTCAAATAGAAATCTTTCTCATTGTGATTGGCGCCCTTTAAATTCTTCTCATCCATAAAGCATTTTCCCTTCTAATTTTGGAAGCAAAACTACTGAGGCAATTAAATTCCTCCATTTAGCTTTTCTAGGGGGTTTCTGTGCTCTTTCTGTTTTATCTTAGTCTCAGCAGAAGGTGCCGTATTCCAGCAAACAAGGCGGAAGGAGCTCGTTAGGTGTGTTTGTGCACTGGGCAATGTACTTTTTAGAAAAAGCAGTTTATGCTTCTAAGGGTAACAGAGATGCATCTGTGCATTCATTCAGCAGCAGCATAAACATGCACCTCACGTGCAGTAACGGTGGCAATTGAGCAGTAAGGGAGGGGGAGCAGACCCAGGGGAAACTCCCCAAAATGGTACATTTATGCCCTATTATTAGTCTTCTCGCTTGCCAGCCTTTTTTTCCCACTGATGTGGAAAGGGGAAAAAAAATCCCCAACAAACCAACTCAGGAGAACACTGCACTTCTCTTCCCTTAACTTCAAAACAATATCCTCATTGTGTTTACATCTGTACTCAGTAAAATATATGGCCAGTTTTCCAGTACTCCCTGCCAGTCTGTTACTAATCCCCCTCTTCGTGTTTTCCCAATGACAGATGGTCACCATTGACGAAGTTTCTAGAAATTAGCTGGGATGCTCAGAAGAGCTTATTGGCAGGGTGGGTACGGGGACATTAGGATTAAATCGGTTTTAGTGTGGCACGAACACTGGGCTGGGTGGGCTGAACTGCTTTTTTTGGCTACTTCTGCCTGGGGTAGATAAGGCTGCTTTCCTCTCTGTTGGGACTAAGTTATTATGGATTGATGATATGCAAACTTGGTGAAATCTTTAACACTCACTTTCCCTAGAAATGGCAATATTTTTGCTTTTAGTTTTGGTAAGAAAACAGAAAAAATTGCGTTTTGGGTCGATCTCTCTTTGTTAAGCTCGCAAAAAGAGCCTCTTACTGCTCCAGCTCTCGTATCTGCTCTGCCAAGATTTTTTAGACTTGATATTGTTGGAAAAGATACCAAGTTTAAATTTTTTTTAGATAACTTTTGTCAGGGGTTTTGTTCGCCTTTGCCCCACGGCAAAAGGAATTTTAAGTTTCATTTCAAAAGTCTGTTTCATCAGTCAAGGCATGATGAGCATAACATCTCAACAGACTGGGAGTAGCACAGAAGATACACAAAAGATAATGACGATTAACGACCATCAGCTCCAAACATCACCCGTGGCACGGTCGGAGACACCTGGTCTGGGAAAAGACAGATAAGAGAACCAAGAATGAGAACCTAATTAACATCGAAGGAGAAGAGATCGATAACCAACAGGAAACCAAATACTAAGAGCCGTGTATCTTGGGACCAATGAACATCGAACCAATGAATTTCTGTGGGTTTTGATGGTATAAGTATCTGAAAAATCTAGTAAAATTCATGTGTCGTGGAATGATTTTCCCTGCACAACCCGGTCTATGTGTGGGTGAAAGGATTTCTGTTGCACATCTGGGCAAGAACAACATCCTGGCCAGAATAAAGTAATGCCTGATACGCATTGCCTTGATTCTCTAACGCTAAAAATGTTGTTGGAGAGTTTTTGTTTTTCCTGCAGTTTCAGTGACAATATGAGCTTTCTTTTTTTCTCAAATTTCACTTGACTATGGTTACAAACACTTCTGAAGTCCAGGCTGTAATTTCTAATCCCTAACTCCCCGAAAATATCCCTTTGTTTTCATAATAAGGTGTGATTTTGATGTTCTGTTGGAGGTTCCCTGCGTTTCTGCTCTTTCCTATGTAGTCAGTTTAGACTTTTCCTCTGACCATTTTGAAAGCTGGATGTTCCCCTCATCTTTAAACTTCTCTACTTTTCCATCCAGGTACTGATCGTATCACCTGCCAGGTAAATCCCTCAGCAACCCTCAAAAGGCAGATGGGATGGCTCAGACCCAGTATTCACATATTTGACTTATTCCAGTTTACCTGAAGTGCTGCTGCCAGGACAAACACTCTCCTGCTGCATCAAGCACACAAAGGAATAAAAGTGTTTGAGCTCCTTTCAGCTAAAAGCACTTAATCTGTGCCTTTAATAAAGAAGAACTTTGGATTCTTTGATTTGTAGCCATTTTTCCCTTGACAGATACTGATAGCCTGCAGTAACTTGGATGGTGCTCTCTCAGACTGCTCATTCCTCCTGATTTTAGAAAGAATTGTAGTGCTCAAACTTGCTGAAAATTACTCAGTAAGGGATTTTACATGTTTACCTCATTCAGCAAGAACAACTGTGAGTGTAAACTGTTTTGACCTCAACGGAGCTGAGTTTATTTACACCAGCTGAGCACCTGACTGAGCCTATCCAAACCTGACAATGATCTCTTCCTTTCTCAGCTGTGATTAAAATATTTTCTGTCTTAACCAACCTCAAAGGCCTTAGAGGCCTGCTCTCTGCTCCATACCTCAATGTGTCAGCTGGGCTAACTTCACGTTAGTCGTTTGTCATGCAAGACAGACAAGTTTGGGTTTCTTTCAATTCAACAAGACTTTTGCTGATTAACAGTATCAGTGTTTTCAAATACTGCCAGCTACTACGATCTCATTTGAAAAAGATTGAGTATTTGGAAACCAAATGGCAGAAATATGAACAAAGCAGCACATACAGGTCTGAAAACAGATTAAGAGTTAAAGCCTTTGAAACAGTACATGAGTTTTCCTCCTTAATGTGAAAATTATGGCTATCATCTGGTTTGTAAATTCATATCAGATGAACATCTTGGAACAGTTAGAGCTAAAGAGCAGAAGATGTACAACTGAATAGAAGGGAACCTCCCCCCCCACCCCCCAAAGATAAGGGACTCACAAATACTTCGTTATATAGGGAAGCGATCCACAAATACTTCATTAGACTGGCTGTGGTACTTGATGTTAGCTGGGGAACAAGCCTTTCTACACTGGAGAAGGAGTTTCTCGTCTCCAAATGTGGGCACCACGATATAAGAAACATATTAAACTATTAGAGAGTGTCCAAAGGAGGGCAACAAAGATGGGGAAGGGCCTTGAGGGAAAGCCATATGAGGAGCAGCAGAGGTCACTTGGTCTGTTGAGCCTGGAGAGGAGGAGACTGAGGGGACACCTCATCGCAGTCTACAAGAGAGCATTGTGAGGGGAAGAGCAGGGGCAGCCACCGATCTTTGCTTTGTGGTGACCAGTGACAGGACCCGAGGGAATGACATGAAACTGTGTCAGAGGGGTTTAGGTTGGATATTAGGAAAAGGCTCTGCCTGCAGAGGGTGCTTGGGTTCTGGAAGCACCAAGCCTGCCAGAGCTCAAGAAGCATTTGGATAATGCTCTCGGGCACACGGTATGATCCTTGGGGTGGTCCTGTGCAGGGCCAGCAGCTGGACTTCAATGAGCCCTGTGGGTCTATTCCAACTCAGGATATTCTATGATTCTATGAAATATGTCTCTTTAAAGTAATTTGGATGAAAATTCTACACAACTTGCTTCTATGCTTATACTTCAACAAAATTTTAGCTTTCCAGCTTTGTGTCTCTGTTGCCAGAACCCATTTCATCACTTCACATTAAGAGAAGGAATCAGGATCCTTGAGAGCTTGACGGCACAGAGATGAAGGATGACTTGGGACTACATCCATCATAATGGGGCAAGCAGCAATAATTAGGGTTAAACTGCAGAAGTGTCAAGGTGGGAGAAAGTTGGAACCAGAGGTGTTGATGAAATGCTGTTGTCGGCAGTTTTATAATGCCTTTGTGGCATGAGACTGAAAATTACTGTGCTTTCTAATAATCAGTGCATCTCAATTTAAAATGCCTTGTTGAAACAACCATTTTGGAAAGAGTCCCTGCTGTTTTCTGCACTAGAAAACTTCAGGATTCCCAGCCTCGTGCATGCTTTTGCTGGTTGCCCAGGTATTCGAGGAAGGAATCACTGTTCCTGCCAGGTCTCTCACCTTCCTCCCAGGCTGCTGGGCAGAACACATGACCCACACGCAAACCCAGGAGTACACTCACCAGGAGCTAAGCAGTGTTCGAGAGGGATGGGCAAAATAAAAAAAGAAAAAAAATCAAAATAGGGCTGAATTATCAGCAGAAACAAATCCGTGTATTTCCGCAGTTATCAACAGAGCGATGTTGATTTATACCAGCTGCAGATGTGACCTAGGTCACAACTCTCTGCTTCATCTCCCATGCTGGGTGATGCTTGGAGGCCTTTTGCTGAAGTCTCATCGCTCAGGACCCCTCACTGAGCTGGGCCCCACATGTTTACTGAGGACTGTATATTTTACCCTTGCATCCTCAGTGTGCTGAGCCTGTCCCACGGGGTCACAGCACGTCTCCCCTGAGCAGGTCACAACTGACATGCTGGCCTGTAATGGGAAGTGGCACTGTGCGCCCAGTAGCAACAAAAGGAAAATGTTGAAAAAGTGACTTTTTTTCACATTTCCCAGTCTACGATGTGTAAAGTCAGTGTGCCAGAACACTGTGTCCAGAAAAGAGCTTCTGCCCTCTTCATGCCAGATTGTGCTGAGGGACTCAAAAAGGCTTCTAAAGCAAATAGACTGGAAGTAGGAGACTTCCTCACTCTTAATCTTACAGTTTTGAAGTAAAAACACAAGAGAAGCAAATGGTGTCCTTCCTCCTCTCATCTACCCCTTAACCACAGCCAGATCCATTTATAGTCTTGTGCAGCTCTTTCGGTCTGGTTGAAATAAGCGGATTTTCAGAGACAGGGTATTTCCCTTCCCTCCAGCATTGCTGTAGGAATCTGTCCCTGCTTGTTGCTGGAGAAATTTTACAGCCCTGCAAGTTGAGTCAACAGTCTTTACCCATGTGTGGAAAAAAACACCCTTGTTCTTTTAGCCCTGGGATCCTCACTCTCAGCCCTGGGTAATTTGGATTAGCTGTTACTCATGCAAACAATGCCACTTTAGTTTAGTCTGATCTCATTTCCACCCAGAAAAGAGTTTGAGGGCCTCAGAAGTATGCTGAGAGCCTTCTACTCCCAACAAGCTCCTTTACTACTCTGTAAAGTCAAACATCTTCTTTAAAATCAGAACAACTGTGAAAGCAGAGTCTCAGTGTTCATGTGAGCCACAGCTATTACGGCAAAAGCCTTCCAGAAATACCCTTTCAGATGCTGAGCAGAAGTAAAACTATCAAGGTCACCTCCACTTTGATCTTGGCTTGTGCTGCACATTCCTTGTTTCTCTAAACTCTGGCACGGGCATTAGCATCCCTTTAGAGGTGTGCTGCTTGCTTGGAACAGTAAGTAGCTCTTCCAAAACCTGGTTGTGGGCTTGTCCCTGCCAGGTGAAGTTAATCGTGTTAAGCAAAACTTATTTTATCTCTTAAACCTTGTCTGAGCAAACTTCAGGCAACAGCGCTCGGTGGCTCAAGGACCTCAGCTGGCTCTTGGTGCCCCAGCACAGGTTAGGAGTGGAGTCACTGGGAGAGAGCTGGCACATTAATCAATAAGGCAAGAATGTGGTGGGTTTTTTTCCCAGGAATACAATGCTTTCTCTGCTTTCAGAAAACTTTCAACCAAGGTAAGGCACCTTCCTAGAAAACAAGCTGTAGTTTCAAAATGATGTAGAAATCCCTGGGGGAGTTCGTCTGCCCTGCACCATGCAGAAGGTCAGATGGGATTATTACAGTGGTCCCGCTGGCCCCAACATCTGTGAAAGTTTGCTGCAGTTCCTTTGAATAGTTACTCTGCTTAGTAGGAGGTGACTTATTTTTTTTCCTGTTGGCATGTTATCAGAGGAGATCAGACTAATTGTGTATTTATCTAGAATTACAGTTATGAATCTGCTTTAATAAGGCAGTAATTCATATCTTGAGTGATTTATGGCCTGAGCCTGAAAGCCCTCTGGATCCCTTGACTCCACTGGGATTTCCTAAGGCAAGGTCATTGCAGAATTGTGCTTCCTTGAGCTGCTGATATCCTGATGGTGTGGAACCAGCACCTTCACAGCACCACTTATTTGTTAGCATTTATACAAAACATCACAAGCAGACCCAGAATAAATGCAATTTTTATACTATTTTCTTATTCACCTTATTTAACAGCTCCCAAAGTCATCTCCTGCCTTTCCCTGCTGGGTTACCTAGATGACTTGGGAGGAGTTTTGGGAGGCAATTCTTCTTCACTCTGGAACTTCTGCGGTTAAAATTCATGTAGCTCCAACAAAGGAGAGCAACGAGTTTATAGTCCCTGTGAAGTAGTAAGTTTTTAACCTAGGACTCAAAAGACAAAGACTTCTGTCGAATAGCAATGTTTATTTAGCATTTCAGCATTTAAATCTTTCTCTATTTGGATGTGTCTTGCCTTTTGAACTGGAAGCATAAGTTCCTCTGTTTGCCTGCAGAACTTTTTTTTTCATCTCATGCTGAATCCCCAGAAAATCCTCAAATATTCTTGTAAATCTCAAAGATGCTAAGGAGTTAGCCCCCCTTCCCCCCCATTTAGACCTTTGAAGGCTGGTGTGACTAGAATGATTTTGGAGTTATAGTTAAGAGTCTGAATAAAAAATGAAGGGAAGCATTTTGCAGTACTGTAGTCTGTACAATAACTAATTACTTATAGATTTTAGGTCACATTTGAAAAAGACAAATACTGAAATAAATGGATAATCATTTGGAGCTACCATAAACAGTTTGTTTAAGCACTTTGGGTTAAATTCTGCTCTGTGTCACAGCAGAGCAGCTGCCTGCATCGGTGCATGGTCCAGCTTCGTGCCAGCGCCTGTGAGAGCCAAGCTGATCCCTTTGCAGGATCAGAAACACTTGTAGCTTGGGCTTGTGCACTGCACTGGATGGTTGGTTGGGCCTTTGCTGGACCATGCTGGTGGGAAGAGTTAACCAAGCAAAACCTGGCCAGTTCTGACACTAAGTGAGACAGAAAAAAAAGTCTGACGGTTTTGAGGCCAGATGCTGCCCTCCACTGTGATGTTTAACAGAAAAAACTAGGAAATGTGCTGGCAGATTTGTGGTGATGTGATCTAAAACATCAGAAGACTTCAGAAGAGAGGGATGAAAATACAATTATTGACCTGTATGTGATGTGATGAGTTTAAGCTTTGGATGTAGCCTGCATGCATATTAAAGTTGTTACCTCTCTGTAACATGAACGTAATACAGAAAACAATTTCCTTTGTTGCATATTTTAATGCAATGTCTTTAACACATTAATTGCCTTTTTTACCTTTGCAGCTGAAATCATCAATAATTTCGCTAAGGAGGTGTGTTATGGATGCATTCAGCATAAACTTCAGGCTTTGGAAACCTGGAGAACTGGCTTTTAGTTAATACATGTTTTGCTCTTCAGCATCTCTCCCTTCCCATGGGGCAAGAGATGGGAAACCTCACTTCAGCTGCTTCCCTGTGAGTTTTCGAAAATCCTTCCAGCCACAGCACGTATCCCACAGTGCCTGGCAGTTCCCCATCTCCTTCGGAGATGACAGAAGGCTCAGTTTTCTCCCCAAAAGGAGAAAACTCTCAGCTTGGTGCCAGATATCCTCTATGAAATGTTCATCTTCTTGGAAAGGTAGCGTCAGATACATTGGAAATGCTGTTTTAGGGCTCCAGAAAAGATTTGTGTCCTCAAGGGTCTTTGCTAACTTACCTCGTAAATACACATGAGCTAGTGAGATGGGACAAAACTACCCAAAAGACCCCAATTCTTCCCACTCATCCCAAATCTCTTCAGATCATGAGGAATGGTCAGGGATGGGGATGGGAGCATCTGAAAATAACATCATTCCTTAGGGAAAGTGTTCCATTTTAATTAATTGTATCCCTTTTATCCATGACAGTGTAATTGCATTTTGCTTAACTAAGTCTTTTTAATTGGTGCTGGGCATGAATGATAAGCAAAGCTGTACCACTCCTTGCTGGCTGTCACAGGCAGCTCTTTCAGGGCAGTGCGGGATGGTTGGGAGACTTTGAAGCTGGGGTGGAATAGCTGGAGCTGGGTATTCGGGCGGGAGGGGGTGTGATCCTGCCAGCCAACCTCCAAATCTCAGGGCTACCCCCTTGTGTAGACGCAAAAGGATTTTATGTTGCTCACCAACCACCCCATAGTGACTTGTGGCACTCTTCCTGCCGCAGTGGACCTTCCCTTAGACTGGAGAAGTGAACATGTGGGGCATGAGTGCCCTCCAGACCGGCTGCATGGGGGTCCCAGTGCTGGGCTTCAGGCTCCAAATGCCACTGCTGTGACTTGTGTCCTGCTCCCACAGCGGTGAGGCTCCGGCCTCACTCCAGCAGGTCGATTCCCTCCTGTGCCGCGGTCTCGGAGCTGGACGCAGCGCTCCGGGCGGGGTCTGAAGAGAGCGGAGCAGAGAGGGATGCTCAGGATCCCCGGTTCTCCGTGGGAGAAGGCAGCGGGAACGAGGGGGCAGGGGCAGCCTCCGGGCCGGGCCGATGCCGCGGGTCTCCCGCAGCGGCTTTGCGGAGCGGCGGCGGCCCTTGAGCTCCCCTTAGTGCCGGGAAGGAGCATTCGAGACAAGCGGGCTCCGCGGCGGGGACGGGGAGGGATGCCGGGAGGTGGCTGATGGGTCCTGGCGCGGTACCCGCGGCTCATCCCGCAAATCCCATCGCTCTTGTGGCATCCCGTCAGGATGTGTCCAGCGCTTGTCCTTGCAGGGAAACTTTTACTGCTTGAACGTAAATTGCATCAATCGCGTGGGATCCAGGAAAGCCCAGTCCAATATTTTCTCCCTAATACATCTACAGGCTTGTGTGTGCAATTTTATTTCTTTATCTGTTCTAGCATTTGTTTGTTTATTTATTTATTAATTTATTTATTTTTATTTAACACCAATTGATAGCTTATTCATGCTTTGCTATATTTTTTATTTGTCATCATTTTGCTTTATTGGAGCGTTTAATTTCTAAAGGTATGAAAAGCTTAGCTTTATACACCGGGTAAGTAAGGGGTATTGCTCTTGGAGACAGGTTAGGAAATGCTGACAGAGAAGGCAAGAGACTTAGCTAAGGCCAAAAACAAGTGCTGTGCTAAACCAGGATTGTATGGCACCTAGATTCCAGGCACTTATTTTTGCACTTTAATGTGTGATCAGCATAGTTTCTGAAAAATATTTATATTTGCATGCCAGAGAGATCATCTGATGATTTCTGATCATCTGCTATCTTGGGTGTATGCACTTCCCTGGGGGTTTTGAGCTCAGGCTCAGGACTGTACTGTGATGAAGATGGACTAGCCAGCTCAGCTGCAGTAAGTGCAGGTTTCTGCACACTGTTCCTATTCTCTTACTACACTAAGCTAACATGGACCATCCCCTCCCCTGTGGACTTAGAGGTCACAAACATGTGAGCCCCTGCAGATGAGCTGATGTCAGGTAGCTGGAAAAGCTGTGAACTGGCTCACATGCCTGAGCTCCAATTGTTTCATGACATCTGGGATGCTTCAGGTTACCTGTGGGTCTTGCAACTGTTAATGATTTGTGAAAAATTCAACTTTCTTTGTCAATATTTTTATGACTTGGTAAAGAGGCACAAAAGCACAGCCTGATGAAATCGGGTTTGCGTCATGAAGAAAAGCTCCACGGACAGCAGAGGCAGCAGCAGCAGCTCCCAGGACAGACTCGGTGTCCCATCAAGCGCACTCCACCCCAGCATCCTCACTGTGGTTGCAGTTGTGCGCACCCCAGTCGCGCTTGCTACAGTCCATAATTGTAATTTCACTCCCACTGCAATTTAAGTCATCGAGCCAAATTTGTCCGGTGCCTTTGGAAGATTAAACAAACAAACAAAAACTGTTGGATGAGAGAAAGAGGAATATGCATTGTTTTTTCTAAAGAGAGCCCTGTGGATAGTGGGCATACGTAAGGTTACGTGGTTGGCGTGTTGGAAATTGCCCTGGCTTTGGGCACAGTTGAAGCAGCACTTGACATGCAGCAGCCTCATCCCAAGAGGAACGAGCTGCCCTGTTGAGGACATCACCTGCTGCTCATGTAGGTGACCTTGCTGTGGTGTGTGTAACCACCCATGCCAGGCCTGGAGGGGTGTAAAGCTGCTGCGGACTCACCTGCCGGGGCTGTGAAGGAAGTGACCGCACGGTTGAATCCCAGCATTCGGCAGACTACGGTGGCCTCTCGGGTGGTCCAGCCATCATCACATATTGTTCCCCAGGACCCTTCGTGGAAGATTTCCACACGGCCCCTCCTCTCTCCTCCCACGATTCGTACAAAATTACCGAGGCCGACTGAGAGTTCAGAGGAGAAGGAAATAACTCTATGGGTGATACAGGCATAAGGAAAAAGACACTGACAGACAGGAGCAGTGACCACCCAAACCACACGGATGTTCCCATCTCCAGGGTGGGACCAGAGGTTACTGGTAGCTCAAATCTAAACAATTCAAGAGCCCCCCCTGCATTTGGAGACACCAGGCTGAAGCTCAGAACATAGACTCCTCAGCTCTGTTAGCTGTGCTGTGTGAGCAGAGGGGGACTTTGGTCCTGATCTCAGGTAGCTTTGATACCAGAAGGCAAGTGAGAGAAGTAAAAGCCCAGTACCTGCTCCTTTTTCACCTTTGCTCCCTTTCGCTCCTGGGGAACCTGTTCCAAAGTAGAAGAGCAAACATTTGACAGTTGCTTGTGGAAAAATACGGTTATTATCTAGTTCTGAGTACTTGTGTGAGTCAGAGATGTGCAGACTCCTCCGCTTGTGAAAAAGGAACACCCCAAAGTGACTAAGGGTATGTAAAAGAAATGTGGCAGGAGAAGTAGGATAACATACAGCAAAATATTCCTAATGTGTGACCCAAGAAAAGGGCCACTTTCAAAATCCCATCTATTCATTCACTTGTGGGAAATGTATCTCATTCCCACTGTTACCTGTAAACTGACATCTCTCATAGACTTTGGGATCTCCAGAAGCAGGCATGGTATCTCCCAAAGTACTTGTGGGAAGACTGACATCCTGGGATTTGATCTCCAGGGAGAGGAGAAAGGTGCTCTCAACAGCCCTACACATTTCTGTGGAGCATCTTGGTCTTGAGGGTTGGAGTGTTTGAAAAAACCCAATGAGCTCTTTCCCCCAAAGCTACCTCCAGAAAGCTCTCATTGCTGTCTCCTTCTGGGGACCAGGAGAGGAGATGCACCCAGAGGGCACTCTTTGGCCTGGAGCCAGCCCAATTACCCTTCTTCCCTCTTCCAGATGCAAAGCTCCAGAGCAGGATTGCATGCAGGAGCCCCACATAGAATCTAGTCTATTTTCTTTCTGAGGATTTCTGTGCTATTCCATGCGAACAATTAAAAGAAAAAAGCATCTGGAGCACTGTTTGCTTCCCACGGGCTGTTGTAACAACTGTTTGGTTTTTTTTTCCACTACAGATCTTACATTTTTTTTAAACACTCTGTGATTGGACAGGAGGGGGGTTAAGGATGGAGAGTAGCTGTAGTGTTGGCCCTTTTGAACAACTTTTGTGTCCTACAGTTATCAAGGTGTAGTTAAATAGCCTCACTGTTATGTGTTTCCAATAGCTTCACTATTCCACATTCCTGAGTGCTGTGTTTACATGGGAGTTTTCCCAGTGACAGGGTGTGCTACAAGATGTCTCTGAACAAAGCGAAGAAGAACGTGGGTTGTTCCAGTTTCCTGTGAAATTGGAGATTTGAGAAAATCTAACACATCTGTTTACTTGCATGTCTTTTAGCACACCTCCCAGGGTGTACAACTGACACCCTGTACATTCCTCTGCTGGGAAGGCTGATCTGTCTGCTGAGTTCCTGCAAATCAGCTCTGTAAACGCACCCCAGAGCAGCTTGTGCCAGTCTGTGATCTACAGCCCCAAATCCAAATGTGCCATCAGCTCCACAGACCCCATGCCAAAGAGCCTTACCAGAAAATCCAGTCTCTCCCCTGGCTCCTTTTAGTCCTGGTTCTCCTTTCAGACCCCGAGTGCCGTAATCACCCTTGCTTCCTTTTTGACCAGCTGGGCCTGGGGTGCCTGGGTGGAAAGCAAAAAAGTCATTGCCTTTGTCCCTTCCCAAGGAAAGGACATGACAAACATTTCGCATTGATGCAGAACAGCGGAATATGGCACCTAAAGTTCTTTGCATCATCAGAATAAATCATGCTATAAGAGTTTACCTGGTGGGCCCTGGTCTCCCTTTGCTCCCTTTTGCCCTGGAGGTCCTAAGATCATCAAAACAAACAAACACACAAACAAACAAACAAACAAACATACATGTATAAGACTGATGTTTATACATTTATAAAAGCTTATGCAAATTAGTATTTACAATGGATTTTAACTCTTCTAGTTTAGGTGTCTACACTATAAGCATCTATTTCTGAATCAGGTGTCTTATTTCACATCATACTCAGTGCAGACCAAGTCAAAAGAGAAAATACAGGCAGTGGAGAAACATCTTCTCCCGAAGTTCATCTTAAACTGCTGCTTTGTTTGTGCATTTTCAATTTATACAAAAATTCAGGCACCATCACCCCCTTACACATATCACAGATGGTAGAAACAACCCTCTGGTGAGTAATCAGCCCACAGCAGCCTGGCAGAGCCCCAGGAGTGCCATGGCATCCTGGGAGGCATTGGGGCTCCAAGAAGAGGACTCAAGAGATCTCCTCTTGATGTTGTAGTTCCCTTTCCAGTGTCTGAATGATGTGTGTTGTTGGCCCAAAACCTGTCTTATTCTACTTTACCTGCTATTCCTTGCTCTCCCTGTTCACCTTTGAGTCCAGCAATGCCTTGTGTTCCTAAAATAAAAAAGAAATCAGTAAGGGTGAAGCCATCACACAAAGTGAGGTCAGAGTAGGAGGTCAATGAGATATAAGTTTGAGCAGTGCTGTACCTGGGCTGCCTTGAGGGCCCTGGTCCCCCTTCTCCCCTTTCTGACCAGGTGTACCATCTAGGCCAGGACTTCCAGGAGGTCCACGTTGTCCAGTTGCACCTGGAGGTTGAGTGAAAGCAGCACGTATAAAATGTCACACAGCACACGAAGGAGATAAAAAGACACACAGCTCGATCACCAGCCCTTGCACACTGAGCTGAGCCTATGAAGGCAAAACAGACATTGGGTCTCTCCAAATTGCAATCCTCCCATGACAGTGCTAATCTTAGCAATGCAGTGAGGGATGATCTGGAGTGAAAGGCTGCATGGACCAAGGTCCTGGCTGACTGCCAGCCTTGAAATGCACAAGTTCTTTCCTAAAAGAGCAGCCAATTTCTGCCCTTGTGTGTGCATACATCAGGAAGGAGGACATGGCCCTTCTTTCCCTCTCAGTCTCCTGCACAGTGAGTGAGGCCCAGATGAGACAGCCAAGGCTGCTGGATGAGTTTGGATGACATTGAAATGTTGGCATGGTTTCTTCATCTAATCATCATCTTCTCTTACCCATGCTGAGATCTAGACCGGCTGCAGTTTTCCTTGTCATGAAACACCATATAAAAGAGATCAGTCTTGTATCTCTACAAGAAACTGCACCTTCTGTACTGCTTACCTGCCTCTCCTTTCGGCCCAGGAGGTCCAGGCTTCCCCGGGCTACCTGTAACGACACCCTGGCATCAGTGCTAACGAGGCTTAGCCCAGCCTCTCAGCTGGGGCGGCCCTGCACCCTGTCACACTGTGTCCTCTGCACTTACCTTCGTAACCTGGCAGTCCTGGCACTCCATGCTGTCCCTGAGGACCCATGGGTCCCTGGGGCCCAGGGTCTCCCTTCTTGCCCGTGTCACCTTTCTGTCCTTGGGGACCTATCGAACAGCACAGCATACATGTATAAATTCAAAAAACCAGATTTGTTGTCTCTACAACCTGTGGAGCACCTCTGTCTGGCCACACCAGTAGCAGGGTTGGCCTCACGCCTGCATCTACCATTTGGTGACATTCCTGTAAAGCTGTAGGAGGACAGCTGGTCTGTCCGATCCACCTCTGGCTCTGTCTGGCCAGATGTTTGTCTGGCCTGCTGTAAAAGGCTTGCAGTGGTGCCATGACATCTCTCCAATCTATTCCCCAAACTATCCCTAGTACTGGAATGTTTTCTCCTCTGGTTAAATATCCCTTATTGCAGTCTGAACACTTCCCTGCTCCTAGCCATAGTGGAGATACAGGGCAGCACATTCCACTCCTGTGCTTCCAGAGAGTTCTCTCACCTCCCCTTAACCTTCTCTTCTCCAAACGGGTGATCAGCATGCTCCAAAAGAGATGAATTACTTGAAAGTGCCTCATTTGAAGACACATATCTCCTTCATCTTTCAGCTCCAGAATTATCCCAAAGTCCTTGCCTTTTGGTATTCCTCCTACAATCACTCTTCTCTTCTGGAGCATCTTGTGCTAATGAGAGCATTGGGGCATTCAGGATCTGATGGAAGATCTGAGGAAGCTCTTATCAACCCGTCCAGCTGTCCTCCCTGCCCTGCACCACACGCATCACCTGCTTTCTTTTCCTCTCCTGCTTTCAGCCCATGTGAGACCACTGAGTAACAGCTATCCATAATGTGTGTTACGTGAGAGAAACACGTTACATAACTCTTCTATTTCAGGTGTATAAAGCCAGGCTTCTGTAAGATGTAAAGCTCTCAGAAAGAGGTTCCACTAAAATGAGGACTAACATCCACATGCTTCTGCATATAAATGATATTGTATTATTTTATACCATGGAAATCCTACTGCAAACATCACTGCTTTAATCTAGGATAGGCTGATAATTGAATATCTGTGGCTTTCATTAGACAAAGGTCACTCTGTAAAGAGACTTCCATGGTGCAGAGCCAACATTTTTCATGGCCCCTTCCCCCAGCCCTCTGGTGGGAGATTTGCTGAAGCATGACATGAAATTAAACCCCTTCAGATCAGGTCAAGTGTCCTGTTTATCCAGCTCCCTCGCTGACTGGCAAACCACGCTCAGGGCTGCTTGGATTTTTATGAATACCGTCCTATGAAGACTTCTTCTGATGTTTTATGTAGAACGAGTTTAAAAAGAAATATGTGTGAGAACATTAAAAATGTTGAGGTAGTGAAGAAGCCTTACCTGCAAGCCCCATCTCTCCTTTTTCTCCTTTCACTCCTGGACCACCACTTGGGCCGGCAGGACCAGGAGCTCCTTTGCTCCCCTTCTCACCCTGGGGTCCGTGTACGCCTGCAAGGACAACACCATCGTTCTGATGCTTCATGGGGTGCCATGTCTAGGGAATGCCAGCAGCAGGACACCCACCACAGCTGCGAGCATGAGCCAAACTCCACTCTCTGTGCACCTGAGAGTGGTGATGGTGACAGTGGGAAATTGGCCCACTGTGACTGTTGCACACTGACTTTTAAAATAAGATTTTCTCCAGCTAAGTTTTGCTTTTGCTCACATTAGCTTTACATAGGCTTATTTTCTTCAACTCCAATGACATTCTTACTCACTTACACCTTGGCTGAGGACAAGATTGCTCATAAAATCATCCATAAAGCCACTTTATGTTCATCCATGGAAGTAATTCAGGTGTCAGAAAAGCCTTACCTTGGTCTCCCTTTGTCCCTGGTGGTCCCCGTAACCCTGGGATGTAAAATACATATATCAGCTGACACACATCATCTATTCACAGTAATGGCTAAGAAGAAGAGACAAATTTTTTTAATCATCCTTTGCTCACACAATTTCAGTCACCAGTGAGGCCAATCTTCAGCTGGCAGGGACCAGCACAACCACTTGAGTAAAGTCCTTGGAGCTCAGCTGAGTGCTCGGCTGGGCAGAGGCCAGCTTGTCTTCCTGCCAAGCCCAGCTCATGGGGACCATTGGGAAGATCTTTAACGAAAATGCACTGAACTATTGGGCTCTGATGTGTAATAACATTGCTTGGCAGGAGATGCTGTTTCAATGTCGTAAGTGCAGCCAGGAAGATATGAAAACACAATTTTTAGTTTATTTTTTTTTCCTTCAGAAAATCTCATCAGTGTAGCCAAGAAGTAGGGATGGACGAGTTACAGACCTGACCTAACAAGGGTTGCATCTTAGCTCATCATCACGGGATGATAGAAACTGTTGCTTGGTCCAACCTCCGCTCAGAGTGGAGCCAGCGTTAGATCAGGACTTGCTGCACCCTCACAGTCCCGAGACATTGGCCTCCTGTGGCAGGTGTAGTTCTACCCAAACCCCCAGGCACTCAGGGCAGCAGCTTGTGCGTGGCTGTGGAGGGCAGAACTCGCACCCAGCTCATTCCTGAGTCTGTGCCAACGTTTTCCTAGGGACAGAGTGGACACCGACCACTTGGGCTAGCCAAGGCTCCTGGAGAAGCAGTGAAAAGGTACAGCAGATCTCCTCATGACCAGGGTGCTGGGTGTCTGCACATTGGGTAGGGTCTGGGTCTGGAGACTGAAATCCCAAATCCTCACTTAAAGTCTCTTAGATGAAATAAAGGAAAAGAGGAAAAGAAAAGAAGTTGTGGCTCATTTACCAACATACCTGGTGGACCAGGATCTCCTCTGCGTCCAGGAGGCCCTGAAATAAATATTTAATGGATATTTTTCAGTAGTCAGCAGTCAGTGAAGAACACAGCAGTATGGGATTGACAGGTTTGAGGTGTGGGCTGGAGACACCACCCTTTTGGAGGGCACCTAGAGTCCAAATCTACAAGTCACAGGAGGGAAGAGGAGCCCAGAGCCCCATGTGCAGCTGCAAGGGGATCTGGGGGTTTGCACAGGGCAGTGCTCCATCTCCTATAGGTGCTCCCTGGTCTGGAGCTGACTCCAATACTGGGCATGGGGGCATCACTAACTGACAGGAAGATTAAATCTTGCCCTAGTTATAGGATCATCTAAACTGGGTTTTCAGCCCTGCTAGTGATGCAGAGGAGCCAGGTCTCCCCACTGCAGAGCCAGCACGGAGAGCCATACCTGCAACCAGGGTGATGTTGTTCATCCTCATCATCAAGTTTGCATTGTTGCTTTTAATTATGGTGATTTCCTCTTCTAAGCTTCTCCTCCAGTTTTCATGTCTCATGGGAAAGCTGTTCCCAGGAGAGCTTCTCGCCAAGGCCAGATTATTGGCAAAGGAGCTCTTCAGAATGTCTTCTGTATAGGAGGCATTTTGCTCTTGAAGTTTCAATATCTCTCTCTGCATCTTAAATACTGAGGAAACAAAAAGCCCATGCAATAAATATTCGCTGCCCAGTCTGGCTGGGAAATAGTTGTTTGGCAGAGCAGTTCCTCAGCACCTGGGGAGGACACAGGGGGATAAAGACCATCCCTGTTTGACCCAGGGAGGTGGTTTTCATGTGCCAGTCCTTGCTGCAGCCAGGAATGCAGCTGGGAGTGCTTTTGCAAATGCAAAGCACACATACAGGGTGGGGGAATCGTTCCCTGCAGCGGCTGCTTTGCCTGGCGGTGTGCGGAGGAGCCTCTGTGCTCCCTCAGAGGTTTCCGATCTGTGTGCCCATTCCTGCTTGCCCATGCCCTCAGGAGCACCCAGCAAAGCTCTCTGTTGATGCCAAGCCCATGGCGAGGTTGCAGCGTTACCTTTGTACATCAGCAGCCCCTGGCCGGCCGTCAGCAGCAGCAGGTAGATGCTGAGGGCTGTCCGAACACAGCATGCGGATGCCTTTCTTTGGCTCTGAGGCTCTACAGACCAAGAGAAGAAGGGTAGACACTCTCCCACGTCTCTCCCCTACAAGCTCTGCTTGCTTCCAGCCATTTCAGGCTCGGCCACAGCGCTTTCCAGCGGTGGGGAGCAGCAAGGTCCCCCTGTGAGAGCGCTCGATCCTGCCAGCAAGGCAGGCTGCCTTCCTGTGCTCCAGGCTTTGCACTGCAATCTGCTTGGCCGTCTTCTCCTTAGCTAATTTAACCAGCTCAGTTCCGTCAAGACTTAATGCAGCCTATAACAGTGTGAATGTGGTGGTTTTCCGCTTTCTGCATCAATAAACTCCCTGTTTCCATTGCTTTTAGTTGTCCCAGGCTGCCGTTTGGAGGGTTGCTCAAAGCAATTTTCTCTATCCAGAGCACTGCATACATGTGGTTCCAACTCTGATGCATGTATGCATCAAAATAAATGAAAAATCAATAATAAACTGAACTGCAGAGCAAATTGAAACAAGTCATAACATGTAAAACAAATCATTGCCGCCAAGTGTAAAAGAAATAAACGGCTTTGTTGAATTTTGGCCTTCAGGGAGAAAAAAAGCTTTTCAAAAGCATTGGTAACTACGTCCGACATTCAGTAAGTTGCCCTCAACTGAGGTTTTTCTTTTTTTTTTTTTGAAGTAATGTCATCAGGAGTTTAAAGTCTTAATTTTAAAAGAGTACAGTATTTTAATTGGTTTTACAATAGAATGGCTTAGTCAGCAATGAAGCTTTTCTATTCAGCTAAAAATTCATAAACTTACATTTTTTTATTGAGTCTGCTGGTTTTAGTATCTTAACTATTACTCATGAAACTCTTACTCAAGGAAATTAGACGTTTTCTAAGACAGGAAAATAACTAATTTTTTCCGATACTCAGCATCAGCTTTTGTCTAGAAAGGGTAGTTTGACATACTTCTACTTTTAAATGGCAGTTAATTTACTAGCAAAATCACTGCAAAAAGCATTTAATATGCAATATTTTATTTTAATGTGTTGTTTTAGACCAGATAAAATCCATATAAATCCATTTAATAAAAAGAAATCTTACCACTTATCTGAAAGGTTGTGGTAGCAGCTGAGGCAAACCCAATCTTTTCTGAAACACTGAAAGAGTTCATATCACTCGAATTTCCATCTTCCCCATACTTGTCGTTAATTTTCATGACAAATTTCTTGTGGCTAACCTAAAGCCTTGTCAGATTAGGGACAATAAAGGACTGGAGGTACTTCCTCTCTGCCTCCTGATTTGATATGCTTTCTGATACGCATTTCCTATCTGCTCAGCTTTTATAGACTTACTGAGAACTCTGATGTGGTAATTTGAACAGTTCCTCTAAAAATCCCGCAGCTAAGATGTTCAGCTGCTCTCGTGTGCTCACTCGGAGTCCAGGGAGCCTTGGGCAGGATCCTGAAAGGATCCGGATCAACCCGGAGTTATTCAACATCTCTGCATTGTGGCAGAGTTAGGCATGAGATGGGCATTTTACTTCTAACCCAAGTAAACCTCCTCAGGTAACCAAGAAGATTCCATGTTCAATGTTAGCTTGGCAATCCCTCTCCTCAGAGGGGAGGCTGAGGACTTTGTCCTAGTGAAACACACAGTAATGTGCACCAAGGTGACACCTCAGTGATTGTGTGTGACTCAAGTGCGAGGAGGGAAAGAATCAGGAGTTGTAAAGACAAGTGAATGATGGTGGGATGCAGAATGCTGAAACCCAAAAGGGTTTGGGATGATATGGAGGAGAGACTCGTGCGGCCTCCTTGACAAGGTCTGTCCAGCTCCTGCTTCCTCCCTGATGACTTTTTCACACCCATGGGCACAATTCCTACCTCTTCACCATTTCTTTGCCCTCAGCCTGCCAACCCCTCCCTCCACAGACCTTACCATGGCATTTGGCTCTTTGACATCTCCATTTGTGTTGGGTTTGATTTTGCTTTTGCGGAGCGAAGTGACTCACCCAAGCCCACAGGCAGGAGCCGTCGGTAGGAGCTGGGCAGAGCCCCCCGCATCCACGCTGCCACCGCCGTCTCCTGCCCTCTCCGAGGGGCAAGGCACCCACTGTCATGGTTTGGTCCTGGGCTGCAGGTCTATGTTCATCCCTGGGGCTGCTGTGTCCTCGCCACTTTCCTTGGCTGTGGAATGAAGTATGGCAAATGTTCAGGTAGGGGGGAAATGGAGATCCACAACCTGACAGTGCAGAGTGAAGCCCTCTGTTCTACACCTGATGTGCAAATCTCTGAAAGGCTTAAACCACAAATACGTGGGGATTTTTGAATCCACTTCTGTGTTCTCCTTTCAAATGTGCTTGTGCAGCTGTGACCTGGTTTGTCCCCAGCAAGGAGGAAGAGGAATCCTCCATTTTTAACATCCTGCTACAATCTGTGTAGGCATTGGGATAATTTGCTTCTTTGTGAAGGGCTCAGATATCCCCTTGAATTAGGGAGGCTTGAGAGGTTACCACTGATCAGCTGAGCCACAGTAAATGCCTGTGCATCCTCTCCCATCATGGCATCACCTCCTCACGGGAGTAAGGGCTCATATCCAGCCCATTTCTGATGGTTCTGGTGGTTCAGCTGACCACTCTGCACAAGCCTGGAGTCATCTTCCCTTGCTGGGTGATGAGCTGGGAATGACTGCACTTGTGCTGCCCAGCGGATGTTTATAGGGATGGATGTGATTCAGGTGCATGCAGAGAGCAGATTTACAGCAGAGAGGCTTTTAATAATACTTCTAGTCAAGTCCATTTTATTTCAAAGTATTAAAAATAAACTGGCATAAATAAAACTATTATAAATAAACTGGCAAACTAAACATAGCTCTCAAAAGCCCTCCTAAAGACAAAAGGTGCAATGAGATCTTTGTGCCCTCCTTCCCTGAGAAAGAAGCTCAAGAATAAGCTTTCACATGATTCATGGTCATGCTGTGGCAATGCCACTCTCAGCGGCCCAGTTGGCATTGGTGTAAAAACAGGGGTAGACTCCATCGATTTTGACAGCCCTGAACTGCAGTGCTTCAGGTTTTGAAGTCCAGTTCTCCACTTTTGGGGGGGAAGCCATGATCCCTCCAACTGCAGTTGCCTACCCAGCTGGTCAAATCTTTATTTCTGTTTGATGCAGCCCCATGCAGCTCTGCGAGCTGCCACATTTTCATTGCTCATGCGAGCATCTGGCTGCCTGGGAGGTTGTGGTGCATTTCTATCTGGATGTCAGCCTCTGCACATACGCAGCAGATTTCCCAGTGCACATGGTGCCGAGGGTCTGGGCCACGCCCTGGTGCCAGAGACCATGTCCCAACATGCTGGCTCAGCCTTTGCATGTGCTCCTGTCCTGCTTTCTGCTGTCTTTCATTTCTCACTGTACCATCACCGACTGCAGCAATAGGTCGACTCTGATTTTGCAATCAGGAAAGAAAAAAAGAAAAGAAACTGCTGATTCAGTGCAGTCTCCCTAGGTTGATGTTTTGCTGAAACAATTGGGTTATTTATAGAATAACAGATTCCAGCACATTGTGGGACATGTCTGCTGGGCCATCAGCCTTTTCCTTCGGGCTGTCTGTGAGAAAGCCCTGGTCCCTCTCCTCCTGCTGCTCATCCTGCCTCCCCTGACATGTTCTGCTGACACTCAAGGAAGAGCCTGTAGACCTCCAGCTCATCCCTTTCCTTCCTGCATTCATACAGAAGATGCTCCTCAGATTCTCACGGTAAATGTGCACCAACATGTGAACCAAGTTTTATAAACAGACCACAGCTGCCTCAAAGTCACGGGCTTGGGGGAACTGCTGGTGGAGGGAAAAGGAAATGGCCTGGAAATGGCTGGTGGAGCAAAAAGTCCCTGGCCATACCCGCTACCTTTCTCGTCTCCTTCCATCACTGCTGTCCACTGCAGGCATTTGCCACCACCAAGAGCTCATGGCAAAGCAAAGGGATGCAACACCAAAATCCAGCCTGGCAACAGCTAAACACATCAACAGCCTCCCAGCAGTG
The DNA here is from genome assembly GCA_013397755.1 of Cnemophilus loriae. Lineage (NCBI taxonomy): Eukaryota > Metazoa > Chordata > Aves > Passeriformes > Corvidae > Cnemophilus > Cnemophilus loriae. Next base: position 3,721,266 of record VZTF01009642.1, on the reverse strand, counting down.
ATTCTGCCAAGGAGCTTGGGCAGACGTCAGCCTCCTCAGGATAACCATTTATCCTGAAAGAACTGAAGTTGCAGTTCCTTAAAGGTTTTTTTTTTTTTCCCAAGTGAGAAGATATCCTAGCTCAGAGGTGTTTCTCATTTTATCCACAGGATGGTAATTTTGCCAAACTCATCTATTTGATTGTAGACTGTCTTAGGTATAAAAGTGCATTCGGGAGGGTTTTATCCCCCTCCAAGGAAGAGGAGAAAAAAGAGTGTGTGGCACAAACAGGCCTTATATTGAGTAGGCTGGGGCAGGAACCTCCACCATTTCTGCAGTTGTCTCTAGCCTGAAGTGAGGGTTGCAGCCAGAAAAGATGACAGTCTACCACCTGCACTCATGTTACTGCAGATGGGCTTCAAAACACTGAAAAGTAATCCTGCCCACAGATCACACCGCTGTCCCACAGAAAAAAAGCAAGTAGCTGTGGTTTGACCCATGACACATCCCATACATGTCCACCACAAAGCCACCAATGACCAGAGCTGTACAATTGCCCCATCAGTCATAGCCTTTCTAGTGAACTAGATTGGTTCTTTTTTTTTTTCTATTTTACATGAGTTTTCAGTCTTTTGTCTTTTTGCAATGAACAAGGTTGGTGAATTTTAACATACCAGTTCTTGTGGTGGATTTACCCCAGCCATCAGCCAAACAGCCACCCAAATGTTGTCTCTCTTCTCTTTTGCAAATGATGGGGAGAAAATGGAAGGTGAGAAGACTCACAAATTGATATAATGACAGTTTAATAGGGAAAGCAAAAGATGCACTTGCAAGCAAAGCAGAAAGAGGAACTCATTCTCTACTTCCCATCAGCAGGCAGATAGGCAACTGCTTCCTGGGAATCAGGGCCTCAGCATGCGTGATGCCTTTTGGGCTGACAAATACACAAACTGCAAACATCTCCCCTTCCTCCTTCCTCCTCTGAACTTCTAATCTCTGAGTTTGATGTCATATGGTGCAGAACATCCCTGGGGTCTGTTTGGGTCACAACCCCAGCTGTGTCCCGTCTCCATCTCTTGCCCAACCCCAGCCTGCTCCCAGTCTCTGTACAAGCTCTGCTCACCAGTAGCCAAAACATCCGTGTTTAGCAGCACTGACTTAGCCGCAGATCCAAGGCACAGCACCATACCGTGTTGGGCTGCAGTGGAGAATGACACCTCCATCCCCATCAGACCCCGTACGGCTCTCCAGTGTGACGGTGTTTATGCTAAAATACCTTGTTCTCCCCAAGGAAGGACCAAGGACTTTGATACCCATGGATGTTGGGAGGCACTGCTGAATCCAAGGGGTGCCAAGGCAGGTTTTGGGTGATCTGCCTACGAGTAGCTCATGGAGGTACCAGATCTGGGCACTCTCTTGTGAGTGTCCCACGGACTGCCCAGCTCAGCCCTGGTCAGCATCCCCTGAAAGAAAGCATATCCAGCACTAAGGGCAAGAACTGGCGCATTACATGGAGAGTTTCCATGCAGAAGAGAGACTGAGGCCAACACACAAGTTTTAATGCCAAGGCATTAAAACAAAGCTTGAGTCTGGACCCATATGGGAGCAGAGGCCTTGTTGTGAAGCCCCCCACATCCCTGCATACCCAGACCTGTGCTCGGGGGGTCTGGCTGCTGCGGTAGCACCTGGGCACTTCTGGGACCATGGAGAAGCACTTGTGCTAAAGCAATAAAATCCCCAGCACTGCCTGGCTGACATTTCTCCTTTCTAGCTTGATGTGTTGCTTGGCTTTGTTGTAGAGATTGAAAACAGATTTTCTTTCACTTCTATGAGTTATGTTAATTTGTGTTTCATCAGAACTTGCCTCTTCTCCTCCTTTCCTTTTTTTTTTCCCCCTTTAGGCTGGATCCAGCTGCACCATGAATTCAACGAACCACCTGCAAAATATTTTAATGACTTCAACCTGCTCTTTGAGGTGAATTAATACCAGGGCAGCCTCTGCAGCACGGTGAAATAGTCAGGCTTGGCTAAGCAGGCCACCCTCAAAGCTGAAAAATATGTTCTGCAAGGCAGACGCTCCTGACAGGCAAGTTTGTTTTCAAGGTCTTCATACAACATCTTCCTCCTCACCTCAAAGGCAGTTGTCCCTTATTCAGGTAAAAGCTGATCCCAAGGACTGGACGAGACAAACTAAGAAACAGGAGGGATAATGAGACATCAAAAAAACAGTCACGTGAAGAATGGGTTAGATCTGTTAATGGTCTGCTACAAACAGCACAATTACAGCTGAAGGGAGGCATCTCCCAGGGCTTCCTCTGCATTTAGCAGCTCAGTGCTGTAGGGAGAGATCAGCTGCTCCTCTTTTCTGGAATGTTTTGGTTCATCACATGCTTTATACAAGGCCAAAAAGACTTCTCTAAGCACAGCTTACAGTGTAGCCACATTCTCACTTTCCTCCATCTCCTGGGCTTTTAAAATTCAAGGGTCATTTTTAATTTGCTAAGCAGCTATTAACCATATCAAATGATGCTGCAGGTGCTGTTGTGGTCCTTTATGCCCCACAATCAGCCCAACCAGGCAAGAAGGTCCTTAACTTGCCCTGATGTTTTTTTCAGGAAAGTCTCTGGGATTATGTGAGGCTCAGGGTCATCGTATTTTTAGATATTAAACTAGTCAGGTAGTCAGCACATTGTTCAGAAGGACATTCTTTAAGAGGTTTATTATTGAGTATTGTCCTTGCACTGGGGCACATCCCAGTTAATTGCCTTCACATCAATGTGTTGCTCTGGATTTATCTCAGGGTAAACATATTAAGGAGCTAATACTTGGGCTTCCACTAAAGGATGCCACAGGATGGTTTGTCTCTGATAAGGTTTCTGGCACAAATTGCCATGTCCTGAATTCTACTGGCAAACACTTCAGCTTGAAAATCCATTAACCTGTAACCACCCTATGCCCCATATTCAATGAATGTGGAGAGCAAACATGTGTGTGAGCAGCTTTATACACAGACTCGAAACCATCCCTGACAGCAGTCCATACAGAATTAACTCAAAGCAACTGTCCTGTAAAACATGTGTGCAGTGCTAGGCATTAAAGCTCAGACCCTGAAAATGCTCCAGACTTCCCTGCCTCTCAGTTTTCTGCTGTCCCTAGAGAGCAACAGCCAGCCCTGCTGTTCAAATCATCTCCCGTAATTACTGTGGTGACACTGGGTGCTTCAGAGACCCGAAGTCATGACTTTTTCCCCTGAATTTTCTTCCTTCATCTTCTGCCCTCTGTTCTGACGTCCCTTTGCTGTCCTCTTGTGCATCTTCTCTGGGTTCTGACACGACAGTGTAGCTCCTGTCTGCTCGGCACAGCTCTGCAAAAAACCTCGATTCCCTTTCGGTGACTCTCCTGCTTGCCTGTGACAGCCACGTGTGCCTGAGCTTGCTCAATCTCCTGCTAGGAAGTGATAAGCTCGGGTGTGAAACTCCCAGCATCAGCACATCGGGGGGGAAAGTGACAGAAAAGGAAAAGTTGCCTTTACTGGGAGCTTCATTGCCATCGTCCAAGGCATGGCACCCATGAGAAACCACAGTCAGTTTGCAATCACTGCATTGCTCCCCACAGATCTCACCTTTAGACCAGTATGGGTTGTTTCCCCTTAATTAGAGCCAATAACTGATTGCTGCTTCTCCATTATGGTCTTCAGCAATGATAACTAATTCTTAATTAATTATTTTGATTCTCCACTATTTCTCAGCGTGAAGGTGTTTGCCTCAGGAAGTGTCTCAGGGAAAGGGAACAAGAAAGTGATGAAAGATGGCAGGAGTAGGTTGAGGCACCCATCAGGGTGGAGCAGGGACCCTCATCAAAGTGGTGAGGGGCTGGGAGAGGACAGTGCAGTGGGTGCTGCTGGCTTAGCATGTCAGTCCCATGGGGCTGGGAATGGGTCAGTGTAAGGTTTGCTCCTGTCCAGTCCTAACACACCACCCATGTGTTCGGGCTGGAGTGTACATGAAAGCTTTGGACTCAACTCATCTGCCAGTGGCAGGTGGGTGGTCCTCATAGCTCATGTTTTCTACCATGCTTGAAAGGCAAGTGTCATTGCTGCTTCTTTCCCATGCAGAAACAAAAGCAAAGCCCTGGTTCAATGCTCTCCTTGGAGCATCTCCCAAAGTGGGCTAGTGCCAGTAGCAGGAGTGACTTAAGATGGTATAAAAAGAGTATATAAAAAAAAAAAATTACTTCTTGTTTTCACGTTTTCAGATGTTTTATTTCTTTTTAAGAAACTGAGTGCAAGTGTCCAAATGCCTGGAGAACTACATGATGCTCAGGTCTTGCCAATGGCTAACTTGCCTGAGGTGTGGGCATATTTTTCCAGGGAAAAAAGTAATTTTGTACTGACCTTCAGGCTCCCTGCCTCTTTCCATAATCAACACACACCTTATTTCGGGAACTAGCTGGGAATTCCCTTCCTCTTGCTACACTGGCAATGACAGATCAAGCACAGCTGAATTGCTTTGATCGCTTTGATGAATAAAACTAGAATTTGCCCCATAGCCTTGACTCTTGCCTAATTCCAACCTTTCCTATTGAACTGGTTTTTTTTTTTTTTCTTTTCTTTTTTTTCACCAAAATAACTGGAAGCAATGGGCCTCTAGGATTCTCACAATTGAGTAAGGCTGGAGCCTTCAACACCATTAATTCAGGAGTACTGCTATTCATTCTCACATGCCTATGAGGGTTTGAGCAGAGTTTTGACAGAAACCTGACAGAAACCAGGCTCTTCTCAGTGGTGCCAAGCAATAGGACAAGAGGCAATGGGCAGAAATTGATGCACAGGAAGTTTCACCTGAAAATGAGGAAGAACTCAACTGTGCAGGTGACTCTGCACTGGAACAGGTTGTTTAGACGGGGTGTGGAATCTCCCTCACTGGAGATATTCCAGAACCATCTGGATGCAATCCTATGCCATGTGCTCTGGGATGAATGACCCTGCTTGAGCAGGGCATCTGGACCAGATGAGTCACTGTGGTGCCTTCCAACCTGACCCATTCTGTGATTCTGTGAAAATGTGTTTGCATGCCACAGCCCCTGCATGTGCTCCGCATGTTGCCTGGGAAAATAGGTCCATATGGCAATGGTGGGAGGTGGCAGTGCTGGAGCAAGGAATAACCAAGTGCCATTGAAGGTTGGTTCAATACAGAGGTGGTAATCACTGAAATAAAAAGTGTGGTTCTTTATAATTTCCCTCTGTTCTAACCACCAGGGAATCTGGCAGAAGGCACAATACGAGCAAAACCAAACATCGAAACCACACATCTATATGTACTTTAAAAGAAACAGGAGAGGAAAGGGAGAAACCAGTTAGAAATAAGTTTTCATTATTGGTCAAATATTTAACTCTAGCTCAATAAAGTAGTAATATTGGCTTGCCATTATTTGCCTTTATTAATGAGCTGGATATCCTTAGTTCAATACAGCACGCTTGATGGCATTGAGAAATTCTATGTGGAAGCCACTGATTTACATTCACTTTTGTGTTCAGATAAGCTGAGCTGGTGAAAATGTCCACACTATAGGTTGATTAACCTTCCCAAGGTGTGTGCAGATTTAGGGCCTCACTCAGAAGGTGTTGATTTAAACCATCTGACTTGGAATGTCATCAGGCTTCAGGTCAGGCAGGACCAGGGAAAATCATGAGAGGACCCTCAGTCATGGTGATGATGCAGAGCATTTCTGTGCCTGCTGTTGCTCAGTGTGGCAGGGGAGCTGGAGAACACTGGCTAGCACAGCCCTGGAGCTGTGATGGTCCCCAAAGCCTCCCTCAAAGTCACCTCCTCAATAAAGTTGGGGCCACAGAAGGACACGACTGGTACCTCAGACACCCCTTCATTCTCGGTGAGGCTCCAGCAGAAGCTCTGGCTGACCCCCCCACCCATATTTTGGGGCTGAAATCCAGGGGTCATGAGTGTGCATGAGGCTTGCTGTGTTTGCCAGCCCTGGACTGGGCAAGGGTGGATAAGGGAGGTCAGCCCGACCAGAGGGATGCTAAGCCAGGCAGCCTGGCTCCTGCTCCTCTCCCAGCCACATCTGAAAGGCATTTGCAGAGACCTTGTGACTGGGGCTTCAATACTCTCTCCTTGCCAAAAATATTAGAAAGGCATGGTAAGAAATTAGAACTATGGGTGTCAATAAAGTATATGACAATTGCAGGGGATTTCTGGCTTTCCTAATTTCTTAATCAAGTTGCACCAAGCGAGAAAGCTGGTAAGCAGCTTTCCCTGAACTGTAAGTGCATAGCTGAGTGAATTGGACCAAGGTGCCACATGTTAATCATTATGGGGTTTTGACTGCACAACATCAGTCTTGCACAGATCTGCTTATGAAATCATACCTTTCCCATTAAGTGCAGTTTGAGTTTTGAAAGGGAGTTAGGATTGACTTGGCATGAGCCTTTGTATAGGGCTAAGGAAACCTGGGAGAGATGGCCCTGCTTTAGGTAATGAAAAAAAAAATTAACCTAACTTCTCTTCTGTGGTACATTGAAAAGTCTCTGCTTAAGGAGTGTGGATTGATGGAGAGGCCTGAGGTGGGAAGAATATTAAAAAAGATGTCAACATGCCAGTATATGTGTGTGCCAGAAATAAATGCCTTATATATCAGTCCATCAGAACAAGCTAAAGAAAGGTGTTATTTTAGGGAGAAAGACAGTCCAGTAGCTCACATCATTAAGGAAAAAAAATGATCAAAGCAAAAATGAGCTCGAATTTCCAACTGTCATCTCACCTTCAGAGTTCATTCCCTCAAGCAGTCAAGGGCCAAATATTTGATGAGAAAGATCCAGAGGGGATCTCAAAGCTACAGTGAGTCTGGGGTGTACATTTTTCTTTAACTGTCCACTGCTTTCCCTCCATAGGTTAACTGAAGCTTGGGATCAGAAGTGGCCTTTGAGGATTTGTCCCAAAACATTTCCCCAGACCGAAAAGAAGACTAGCAAAATCCTAAAGCAAAATGGAAAGAAAGTGGATCAAGGTCATAGATTTCATTCTCCAGCTTGAGAGCATGAAGATCCACACTAATGACAAGCAGATGGAAACTTAGGCACTGGTCTAAGTTGGCTGCCTTTTGCAATAGCAGTAGGGCTTGGTCTACAGTGCAGCATGTTTCTGGCGGAGGCATACTGGCTGGGGAGAGAAAATCATTGCACCTCCTCACGGAAAGCTGAGCCAAGAAAACTTTTGTTTCAGATGGTGTTTTGTCAGCCTAGCAACATTGTTAGTAGAGATAATATAGCTCTGCTGGCAAGAAAACCATCAGCTGTTACATGCAAAGGCCTGATGCGATGTCTCCAGTAGCATGGCCTTACCAGGAGGTGATTTCTCATGCCAACAAGCTCTTCCTTGGTGGTCTGCATGGGGACCCTCTAGCTGGGAGTCAGCCTGAGCAGCTGAAGGCAGGAGGAGGGAAAACCCACACTGTCCTTGTCTCTCGGCTCTGACCCCTGGTACCAACACAGGCAGTGGGGCAAGAGATGGGGTCTTTTGTCCGGTTTGTCATAGATAAAGCCCTCAGCAAGGATAAGTCCTAATGCTTTTCGGCATGTGAATCACATCCCTGGAAAGCTCTCCAGCAGTGACCCATCAAGGGAAGGGGACAACAATCAGCAGCTCATGGTCAGTGTTGTATTGTGTAGCCTCCACTCAAAGTTCAAGTTCTCAGTGTACCAGTAAGGGCCTTTGAGACTCATTTGTCACACAGCAAAAAAAATAAAAAGGAGAAATATTTTTAAAAGCCCGTGTAGAGATATCTCCTGTCCTAAGAAATAAAAACATCCCTGTCCTGTGGCAGTGCCCCTGGCTGGCAGCAAGCTCACATTACTTAATTATGATATGTTGCATACACCAAACAGCAGAGGACAAGCCCCCTCCTTTATTCTCACAGTCTGGCATGGCTGTGTCTGCCTTGCAGCTGTTCAGAGCACATATATCAACGCGTCTCAGCATCCCAGCGCAAGCAGAGGTGCTGGAGATGCAACCCTGGAGAGAGAAGCTGCAATGGGGAAGACCTAATTTTACCCTTAACAGTGCAAAATTGTCTTCTTCCCTTTACAGGCTGGTTTCCTTCTCTTTAAATACAAGTTTGGTTATAGTTCTTTGTAAGGTGTATCCCCTAAAAGCACCAGCTGCCCTTTTTCCTCCACTCCAGCTCTTCCCTGTAGCCATCCTGGAGCAGTGCAGGGAGGACCAGCTGCTGTATTACCAGCAGCAGGACTACATGGACAGTGAGGGGAAAAATGCTGGGAAACATCAACACCCCTGAGAAATCTGGTCTTGTGCATCCCAGGCACACACTCCTGTTCTCCTGCATTTATTTTTCCCAGTGAAAGGCTCAGCTATACCTCCCATCTCTGTCCTGGGCTGAGGACAGAGGAAAAAAATCTCAAAACATGAAATAATATTTAAAAATACAATTATTTTTATAAAATACAGAGTATTTGGGGGAGAAAAAGAAGTGTCTTGTACAGACTGCTGAATCACCCAGTGCTACAGGGAAAAGCCCAGGAATGTGCCTCCCAAGCCGAGACATGGTTGTGCCAGGCAGACCCAGGGACGATGCTGGTCTGGAGCACCAGGATAAAAACCCAACTGGGGAGCCCAGAAACGAGAGTTTGCCAGTGTTCCTCCTGGCTTTAATTAAGCTTATTGTCATTTTGGTCAACTCCCACTCCCCTTCCCTCCCTCTCTCTGTCTTTTTGCCCTGAAAGTCTGTTCAGCAGATTGTTCCCAGCTCTCAAAGACCAAATTTTAATTAAAGTCATTCAGTGGTTTTGAATGACTAATGACCTCTTATCAGGTATTGTGCTACAAATAACAGGCAAATGACCTTCCCTCCCACTCTCCATTAATACACTTGTTTTTTTACACTGCCTGCCCTGCCAAGACTTTTCTTGCCTCAGAATAACATGAAAATTGAAAACCTCTGAAATACATTTTAATTCAGTGCAAAGGGCACAAAGAGGCCCATGGATGAAGATGCACCTTCACAGGCCATCTTGAAAAATCTGGCTATGGAGGGATAGAGCTTATGATCAAATTTTCTGCAAAGAAAATGCAAGTCCTATTGGATTTCTAACACCAAGCTCTGTCTTATGGGAATTTCTGTCCATCATTGGACTACAAGTGTCAGATGCTGACCAGGTGAGTGGGGCTCAGGTTTGGGTATCCCTCAGTCCTTCATGGATAATCAATAATGCAATAAGAGGAAAACATTTCTACTAGGGCTGAAAAAAGGACGAGGATTTAGGATGAAAACAAATAAGTAAAAATTCCATTCTGTTTATATTCCCAGCTTTCTCCTTGTTTAGCTGCTAAAGGTTTTGATAGAGCACAAAAGCCTCTGTGATCACTGTCCTGAGCCCCCGAGCCCCATGTGAGGAAGAAAAAGAGCTGAGATGAGCAGAGGTCATTGGTAAAGTGTTTGGATCTGTCAGAAAAATGATACTGAGAAGTAAGAAGAAGAAGAAAAAAACAGAAAACACAGTTTCTTTTCCCAGTGGCAGTTCTCTTTTTCAGATGTGGGGTGGGTGTGGCACCTGGCTGTGCTACCTCCGGGTAAGTGGCTCTGAGCTGCTTGGCAGCACTTCGCTGTTGGGAGCAATTAAACCTTGTATTCCTTCTGTGCTCCTTCGCATCCATCAGTGCTGGAGATGAAAGTTTAATGACGTTTTGGTGAGTATCTGAGAGGTGAGCTGGGAGCACAGGACACCTCTGCCAGACTCCCAGTGCAGCAGCTGCTCTGGAATGATGTTTCCCTGGGGAAGTCCATCACACAGGTTTCCAAATCTGTGGGTACATGAAGACCTCCTTACTACAAACTTGCAGTGTTCTGATGATAAGAAATGAAAATAAACTAGTAGGATTGTTGAACAATTACCTTTTGTCTTCTTGAAGCTGTCTCATAAACCAAAACCAAAACCAAAACCAAAACCAAAACCAAAACCAATACCAGGTGAGTTCATTGCATAACTCCTCCCCTACAAACGATGCTCTCTCTAAACACCAGCGACAACTTTTGGCCATGGGTCACAACTTTTTTTCAAATGTTTGCCTTGGTGCAAAGTCTTCACACTTGGCATTTGGTATCCTTTCAGTCAAACTGAGACACAGGCACGTGTTAAACCCAGGCATTTTTCAAAGCACTGGCCAGAGCAGTCTCTACCCGTGGCTTAGCTCTGTCCCACTCTGTCTGAGCTGAAGGAGAGCTGAACTTGCCATTGTTTTTCACTAGCTGTTTATCTCTTTGTCTATGAAATGCTCAGCCTGCTTGTGTACACACAGCAGCCACACTGCAATTTGCTCTGGGTTTATGGCTCAAAGATGTGGCTCTTTCCTGATGCACCTCCAGCCCAGGGTGGGACACCTCAACACAGAGGATGGAAACATCCAGGGGCTCGGATTTTCCCTGCTTGAAGCCACAAAGACGAGGTGGACCTGGCCATGTTTGACATAGGGGTATGGTGGACATTTTAGTGAAAATGATGATTTTTTGAGCAGTGTTTTTGCTGCAGGGGTGGTGCTTACACTCACCCACCTGCTCGTGCTGCCTGGACACAACGAGGAAGCTCAGCAAACCCACCGTGTGCCCTCTGGTTTCTTGGTCAGCCCAGCTGCAAGGAAGTTCCACCAATTTATGTTCTGCTTTGTGCCAGTGGGCAGTGCTGACATATTTCCATTATTGATTTTCTGTACATTTGACAATAAAACATCCACATGGTAGCTCTAAGCAAGAGAACAATAACTGAGCTTCTGTAATAATGATGAGATCCCTGCAGCGGCCACTGCACAGGCAGGTTTGTTCTGCCCTCAGCATCGGACCAAGGCAGAAACAAAGTCCTGCTTCTCCTATCAGGTTTCCTCAGAGATTTGCTCACAGTGAGATAGCCCCAGGGCTGGGAGAAAACAAACTGTTTGGGTCTGCACATGCCCCAGGTCTCTGGGGGTGGTGAGCTGCAGCACTGTGGCCACTCATGGCAATACCTGGCCTTGGGGAGGACAGGACCTCTCAGGGATGGGGATCCTTTAGGCAGGTGGAGCTAGGTCTGCCAATGCTCCCCGACCTGAGCAGGATTGAGGGCGTCCTTTCTTTGGATGAGCTCATGGGATCCCCTCCTGAGCAGAAATTTCAGCTGAAAAAGCACCTTTGATTTTTCTTATCTATATGAATTGTCTGGGATAGCTTTACAGCAGTATGGCAAAGTAATTCCAGCTCCTGCCAATGACATTAATTCCATCCATGACTGTAGTGTTTCATACCACGAGTGAGAGAAAGAATAGAGAGATAAAGAATAAACTGCTGCACATGATGCTTCATCTGGGGATGGACAACCCCAAAGATGAAGCAGCCACAGATGAGCACCTTCATCTCCGCAGCTATGTAGAGATAAAATTGCATGTAGAACCGAATTTCTTCCTTGCTGTTTGAGTGTAGCTTTTCTGTCATGTCCCAAAAATAAAACCCGCAAAACTACGGCCACTTTGTCCCTGTGAAAATATTCATGACCTTTCCTTATTGTTCCCATCCGATTCTCTTGTTCTTGCTGTGGCCAAGCTGTAACTCTACTCGCTTCCTCTCAGCAAAGCACTGCCCTCCTCTTCTGTCAAATATCAGCTGCCAGCTCTTCAGCTGGGTTAAAAATGGCCGGGAACAGTAGTAAATTATTGCAGAACTCATCCACTTGCTTTTCCTGCAGGCTTCAGCCTGTGAATCTGTGGACCATGTCCTAGAGTCCCTGAAAGACAACTAAACAAAGATAGCGAGTGGTCAGGAGGTTGAAACACCCACCTCTCACCAGCAGCTGTGGGAAGAAAACCTACTCATTTAGAAGAACAAATCCTGTAATTTTCTAAACCCTATTCAGTCTGATTCATCCCTTCCTTTGAGTGCAGTATATGAGTGAACACATTGGCTCAAATGGTCTAAGACCTTAATTAGCCCACTGCCTTGCTTGAGGTTTGCCAAAAAACGTGAATGCCTGGGAAAGAGCAGAAGAAAGGGATATAAGAATGTATTTATGATGTTTCCCAATCATTTTCTGAGCCCCCAGTCATTCTCAGCTCAGGGATTCCCTGAAATGACTGGATGTTACTCCCAGGTATTTGCTGTTTCTTTTTTTCAGTGATCTCATGCTGGCATTTGCCATCTACTTCCTCTGACCAAGCAGTCCCAGCTAGCTGCCCAGGGATGCTGCTGTCCCAGTGACTCTGGGGTGCCCAGCTGCTCCATGAAGCCCTCATTTGAGGGGCTGTTTTCACTGTTCCTGACCCTGCTTTAACACTGAAATTAAATCAGTTGGTTGAGCAGAGCTGTGGGTTCACGTTTACCCACACATCTTTTCTGAGGTGTCCAAGGCTGCTGCTGAACTGGGGCTTTAGAAAAGGCCATGCCCCATGTTGTGCAAAGTCCCTGCTGGCCTCACTAAGACATGATCAAGACTTAGGGCTTTTCCCCATCCACTCCTAGTCCAGCAAGAGGGAGCTCTGTACAGAGATAAAACACTTCAGATAAAAGCCGAGACTGCTCCTGCAGGCAGAGGGACAAGGAGCAGGGGTGTTCAGAGCAGAGGGAGCTCCTGGGAAGCAAAATGGGACAGAGTTAGGGCAATGTAGGAACTAATAGAATTGAATGAAGAGGCTGAGACACAACTAATGGTGTCAGAAAAACTGCAAGAACCACATCTAGATGGGTGATGACTAGGGAAAACTCTCCCCAGACACAGAGAATTTCTCTGCCAAGCTTCACCCCTGGGGATATGAAAGCACGACCCGCAGGAGGGAAACGCTGAAAGCACAAAGGCAAAAAGTATTGGTCTGGGAGAGTCTTAAGATTATTCCCAACATATGCTTATGCTCCTAAAACTCAGAGACTCCCTGATAACCTGTCCTAATGCGTAATTACCTTTGCAGTTAGAAAGGATGTATTTTTCTCCCAAACGCCTACTATGAAGCTCTGTTGCTAAACTTTCAGCTCATTCCTTTTTTGTCCTCCCCGTGGTAGCTATGGAGAACAATTGACTGCTGCCCTCTTCATAATAACCTCTTGCATATTTGAAGACTATAATCGAGATCCCAGTCCTCTTTTCTAGCCAGTCAAATACTTTGTTAACTCCAAGAAGTGTCACAGCTATTGTTTGCCCATACTCATTATGCCAGATGTCCCATTCCCAGCTGGTGGGAAGGATCACTCTCACCCTGCCTGAAGTGTTCAGGAGCCCATGATGCCTGTGGGGTGCAGGCAGAGCAGGATGGCCAGCACTGTCAGGAGAACTCACAGGCACAGCCCCGGGCCTGCCACACTTTTGCTGGCACCCCTGGCAGCGGGAGTTTCGGAGCAGGAAGAGGTGGTCAGTGCGCAGGAGGGAAACGCCTCCGTGTTGCCCACTGAGTGCACACTGCCCTGCAAGGCAGGGCTTTAAAACTTGTCTCTTTAAGTTTTTCAGGAGCTATCATCCACCAGCTCTGTGCAGGAATTGCTCTCACTGTGGCATCTACCTCTGGAAAACAAGTAATACTGAGTGGAAAACAATACCAAGTGGGAGCACAGAGCGTTGAGTTTTCCAGCCCAGCTGAGTCTCTAGAGGAAGAAGCTCCCTTAATTACCTGAAATCCATCACCGTTCTTTGACGGTGGTGTCACCTTGCTCTCGCATAAAAAAAAAAAAGGCACATCAGATTTCCCCTCTCTCCACAGCATTGCTGTGTCTTGCAGGCCCACCCCAGCCTCAGGGGCAGCCCTGGTGCTGGCTCTCCAGGTGACAGAAAAGACTCTGGGGACCCCACAACCAAACTGCACTTGCACCAACGTTTTCTAAAGTGTTTAATGCTGGATTACGTAGGAGATACGATGCGGAGTAACTTGCTGGGACGTGAAGCAAGCTCTGCAGGGTTAAGCATACCTTGCTTAGTATACCTTACCTTGCCTAATACTGGCTTTTGGCTATTAGAAACTTCATCTTAGACAGAGATGGATGTGATTAGCCCAGCCCGCAGCCACTGCCATTCAGCATTGCAGCATCCCCACCTTGTGGTGCACGCCGGAGCCTCTCTTCAGGCTGCGGGGACACCCAGACACCGGCTGCAGTGTGAGCACCCCTCGAGCCCTGGCTAAGCATCACTGTAAGAGATACACAAGCATGTGCTCTGCCTCTTCTTCTAGACAGGTGCTAAAAGGTATGGTAAAAGTCCTGGATAGATGAGTGTAGGGGTTTGATACTAACCAGGCAGAAACACCAATTAAAGTGCAGTAATTTAAATTTGGGCCTATTATTTAGGACATTTCCCTTTGTGAGATAAGGATTAGGAGAAGCAAAGCAGGCTCGAACTTTAAAGAACATAAAGAAAATTTTATTAACAGAACTAAAAGGAAAAAGAAGAAAAAGAAATAATAAGAATTAGATTAAACCTTCAGAAAATCTCTCCTCCCCCCAAACTTCTCTTTCAGATATTTCCCCACTGCCAATGCAAAGACACAAAACCTGATGTTTTTCAGTCAGTTTACCACCTCTGGAATAGCCTTTCTTCAGTCTACTTAGAGAGCGGAGTCTCTCTTGTACTATGGAGGTCTTTCCACAAGAAAACAGTTCTCTCGTGGCTTCAGCATCACAGTGAATCAGCTGCCCGGGGTTACAGCATCCGACCCCTGCGAAAGTCCTTCCCACACCTTGCAGCCTTCCCACAGCTGCTTTCGTGGGCCACGTCAATTTATGGGGTATAGTTTTAAGGATGAGCT
>VZTF01009642.1:3695237-3705917 GCA_013397755.1 Cnemophilus loriae | reverse complement strand
CAGAGGGCGTACCTTAAATGTCATTGGCCCACGACACCCTGTCACGTCCAAAGGACCTGGCAGGGTGAAATTCACCTAGAAACCTGTCAACCCACGACAATGAGGAAAGGTGGGGGGTTTTTTGGTTTGTTTTTGGTTTTGGTTTGGTTTGGTTTGGTATTTTTTGTATGTGTGTGATGTTGCTCAAATCTTTCCTTTTGGAACCTTTGGTTCGGATATCTAAATATCTACCATGAAAATTCAAAACTTCACAGAAGTGTTACACAGCTGGCCAGTACCTTCTCCTTTGCTGCTTTTGCAAGAAAGGATCTCAGAGGTGGTGTGGGCTTTACTGAGAGCATATTTTGCAAGCAAAAGAAATGTAGCCATTTGTGAGTCCTCAGTCAGTGCTGTGAGTAGTCACTGGTCTTCAGGAAAAAACAGATATTTCTAAATCACAGTGATTACCAATTGGGTCTGTGAAACAATCCATCATCTGTAATAAGGTGAAAGTGTTCCTGCAGAGGTGGTGGATGCTCTGTGCCTGGAAACATTCAAAGTCAAGTTGGATGGGGCTTTGAGCAACCTGATCAAGTTGAAGATGTCCCTGCTCATTGCAGAGGTGTTGGACTAGATGGCCTTTAAAAGGTCCTTTCCAACTCAAATGGTTCCATGATTCTATGATCTCCTTTTAGAGGTAAAAACTCAGAGTAAACTCGACATTTTTTCAAAGACCCAGATATTCTTCAGTCTCTGAGAGCATCTGTATGAGGATAACTTGAATCTGACCTTCCATTCCCAGGTCCAATGCTGTGACCTCCCCGGCACATGACCCACGACCAAAGGTACAGAAAATGCTCAGCACCTCCTGACAGAAGGGGAAACTGGGCAAGGTGGAAACATCGGTGGGAACCCAGCATCTTCCTGCCTGTGTTATGATGAAACAACTTCGGTCCTTTTTTCTTTGAGGGAAGGTGATGCAATATTGTATCCTGTAAAAAAATAAAAGAGATTTCTGCACAGACTGACCATAACAGATCCAGGTAGATACCTGGTACCTCCAGGGCTCCATTTCCTCCAGTGCTCTCCAGCACTCTCCAAGTAAGAGGCTCAATTTATAGAAGTATAAAGCCACTTTGACTAGCTCAGAGTCTCTTTTGCTCCTGCACTTCTTCCTCGTGTGCCAAGGAGTGAAGTCTATCCACATCTGCTTAACGGAGGAGCTGATGGCTGGAAGGAGCAGGAGGCGACCTCCTCCCTCCAGCTCCCTTCTGTGGCAAAGAGATGACGATCTGCAGGGTCTCTCTTAAAAAGCTTTTCTCCAGGCTTGCTAACTTTGCAACCTGCTGATGAGTTAATGTGAAACAGAGCCCTGGAAAATGCAGGGAGCGAGAACAGCAAAGCAGCCCGGGGGTGTGGGGTGGATAAATCACGGCCACGCCGGCCGGGAGGGCAGTTGCCGGGCTGCGGAGTCATAAAGGCTGAGCTCGCTCTATGCGCCCCAGCCGCTCGCCGGGCTGCTCCGGAGCTGGTTGACAGAGCTCTGCCTTACAAGCCCGGTCTTCAAAGCATTCCTGTCTTTACTGTCGAATGCACCAAATGTCTCCCACAGCTGTTTAGTTGGTTTGTGAGCCTTGTTAAGTGCCGGGTTTATCATAGCTTTCCCAAGGAATGTGTGCTTCCAACAAGTAGCTGAAAGATATTATCTGGTTCAGCCAGCTGAGGAGCTCAGGCTCCTTGGAGACTAGCTGACAGTGTACAACTAGGTTCTTTACTGGACACTTGATATGCTTAATTGAACTTGAATGTTCTTTGGTCTATATTCTGCTGAGAAGAGAGGTGTGGGGAGAGAGTCTCAGCATCGTCATCCTCATAATGGTGGAAAAGCACCAAGTATTGCTTGGGAAGCTATTCAGGTAGTCAAAGCCTTTCAAACACGCAGCCTTTAATCAGTATGTTTATACTTATACTACCATAAAGAAATAGCCACCACCTAAGTCTTGACCACCTGCAGCTGGCAGAGCCTCTGCCCAGACTGATGTAATGTTACCTGCACCTTGCATCCTCTCGATATTATAAGCCAGAAAAACATTCCTTCAGTGGCCGAGGCTGCATCCATATCAGGATTTGTTTTCGCACCAGAGCAGTATCCAGCCATGCCCACCCTTGCAGGCCAAGGCAAAAGGTCTGCAGCCCACTCTGGGAGTTGTACCCGAACATGCTTCCCTGTGGATTAAACCTTGCCCGAGCTACTGGATATTAAAGTTCCCTCAACAGCATTAAGCAACTCTAAGCTTTCTTTGAAGTTCACTTTAAATATCTCTCAAAGCCATAATGGGTAATGTGAAGGTGAGATGTATAATGGCCACAATAACCTTATAACACACACACAGAGACAGCCAAGGTGCTGGAGTTCTGTGGAGCACCAAGCCGCTGAGTAAATGGGTTTAAGGGCCTGCCTCTCTCATTTGCTTGTTCAGCTGATTGATGTGACCATAAGCTCCCCATCTGCAAGCTCTCTGGGCTCCTCATAAGCTAGTTTTGTCCATGACATACGGTTAATATTATTAATTATTGTCTCTCTCCTCTCCTCTCTGTGGAGAACAGTGTTCTCAGAGTCATAGCAGAGGAGAGCCACATCTGTCATTGGCTGCACATTGGGCAGAAGCAGAGTAAAACAGGGAAGTGAAATATTAGGGAGAAACATGCCAAAATGGGGTTTCCCACACTTTTTCAGCTGATAGCGGGAGGCTTGCAGAAGAGTTCTGTGCACTCTTGGGTGGAGGATACAGGACAGAAACTAAGCAGTGATTTAAAATCCTTCACTGGAGGATGATAAAAATACAGTATGTAATGAAGAAATGGAAAAGTGCAAACTATAAACTAGGAAATTCTACAAAACAGATCATGAGACAATAAATAACTCTGCTTTGAAAGTGATGATGCAAAGTTCGGATTGTACAGCACACTACGATTTGCAGTGCTGTCTTCATGTTTCTAATGTGAAATTCAGATTCAGAGACATAGATTTGCATAAACTGCGCAAACTGAAACAAACTTTTAAAAGATAGCCTGAAGAGCTGAGTGGCAATCCAAACTAAGACCATACTGAAGTCCAGCTGAAAGGAGACAGTGTGGGAGTTCAAGGAGCAGAGACACTCTTGATTTTAAGCAAAATGAAAAGAAAAATTGTTTAAAATATGTAGATATTGCAAAATATATTCTCTGATCATGCTTTATCTCCTTTCTCCTTGATGTGAGTGTTGGTGAATGGCAAACAGCCACCAGTTCAGGGAAGATGCTGTTTTGGTGGCACTGTAGGGTGGATATCACCCCCAGCCAGACCCTGTGCCCAGCCCTGCCAACCCAGATGGACACCTCCCTGAAAGAGTTGTTGTGGAACCGGAGGCATTATGGTTTGCTCTGGGATGGCATCATAGGCACCAAAAGTTTCTTGTGGGGTTAACATTAATTTTTCCTCCTAGTTAAGTCAGTTTTAAGTCTCAGCATGGACCATCTTAAATGAAAGAGGGTTGTTGCTAGGATTTTTTTTAAATGTAGGGATCAAAATAAGAGGAATTTAACAGGTTTCGATAACTTTTGCACTTTTCACATAATCCTAAAGTTTGCTAGAGTTACAGAAATATTTAGCCATCCTTTCCATGGTCCTAGCAAGCAATTCTCTTGACATTGAAGGAGAGCTGTGTTCACTGAGTCCACTCTGCTGGTCATGTCCCTCACAGATCCTGTCTCTGAAACTCATGGGCCAAATTCCTCCTTGGCATAAGAGTTACAGAATCACTTGAATTGGATGAGTCAAAAGTTTATCCAGCATCAGACTGGGATGACGGTTTCATTTCAGCAAACCAAGATTATTTTGGATATCTATTAAAATGGACTGACTGGTATTCCTGCTCCCATGTGTATACATACACACACACCAGACAAAAATCTCCTTAACAACCCACAGACGAATTCCTTAGCTTATGAATCTGCCAGAAAACACATAATTTTCCCCATCAAGGAATGTTGCTTGGCACATCTTTAATATATCACTTACACAGACCTCAATCAACCTAAATGATTCATCTAGCAACATCTCTTAGGCGATGCTTTACGTGATTGAATGGTTTATCCTCACTGAAAAAGCACACAGCATTCAGTCCCACGTATCAGCTATAAAAGTTATTAATAACCAGGAATTACATAGAGAAGAGTCATGAGGCCAGCTTTAGCCTGGGTGACAGCAGCTGGCCCACTTTGAGCTCCATCAGTAAAAATCAGCCAGAATTTGCACCCGTGGGAAGAGATCAGAGGCTTGGACTCTCAACACCAACCCATGCATCATATTTTATGTTGTGTTTTACAGTTTATCAGCCTTCAGATTAAGATTTATTAGTGTTGCCTTGCTGTTTAGCGGTCGTAACTCATGACATGCTTGTTGCTTAGCAGTGTCTGTGACAGAGGGGCTGGTTCTCACTGTGGACATTGCACCAAACTACAAACCCACGCAGGAAAACCAGCAGCAATGCAGGGACAGGAGCTCTCTCTCTCTGTCCCCTTCACGGGGTGTCTTACATCTGTAAGAGGCCAGGAGACATTACCATAGCTGGTGGGGACCTGGTCACAGGTGTGGGTGAAGGGATCTGTGTCCTGGCCTCTCGTGGGTGTGAGAGGCTGTGTTATGGGCTTGGCCACCTCTCAGATGGAGACACTGATGATTAGCTCAAGGACAGAGCATAGCAAGCTGTCTGAGTCAGCACAGCCAACACATTGTCCTGGGCACTTGGGAAGTGATTTTTCATCTGCAGTATCTTCTCTCCTCCAGGGCTGGATGAATTACACAAGGTTCCTTGGACACTAGACAGGCGAAGTGGGGTTAGAGCACCATGTGATCTCAGCTACAGTTCCCAGCCCAGCATCCTGATGTTGTGCACAGACATGGTAACTTGGCTTCTTTCCTGCTTGAAAACATTTGTTTGGATGTTCTGAGACTTTCTCAACATCGTGGCCCCCCGCCATAGGGTGTTACATGGCTTTAGATAAGAAATCTCCATAAAACTGCAAGCAATGTGTCTTCTGCACTAAATCTTTCTTCTTAGTCAAGAGTGAAGCACTCACATTATGTTTCCTTATTTTGCAGTCCACCTGTTGCAGGGAAAGTGCCAAGAAAATTATACACCAGTGGGAAAGTATAGATAGCATAGATGGCTTGGACCCAGCAAGAGTCAGTGTGACTACGGGATACACATTTGAAATCACCCTCATCTATGAAGCTTTCTTCGTGCAATTGGAAGGGAATCCCTGGCTGGATGGAGACAAGCAATCTGCTGGCTCAGACACCATAGCTGTAGCTCCTATCTCCCCATGGAAAGCGAGGAGGATTTACTGGGTGTTGGGCAGACAGATCCTGCGTAGCGTGGCACCACAACAATCCTTGTGTGCCTGAGGCATGAGGAACAGCCTTTGTCTCCTTGCCTGAACCCGGATGCTCCCTCCTGTGCTCTGTGGCCGTGAGTGAGGAGTTGGCTGGCAGCACTGCATGTGCTCAGGGGTGCAGGGCTGCCCATGCTTGCTGGAACAAGCCACCCTGGTAGACAAAATGACGGGCTTGTTGTCTAAACAAGAGGTTTACAAGAAGAGATCTGCTGACACTGGGTGATTTAAATGACCTTTCTTTATCTCCTGAATAATTACTGCTAATTTGTTACTTTTGAAAATATTTTAAAAGCCCAACAGTCCTTGTTCACTGCAGTCTGGGAGGACTGTGCTTTCACATCACCATCTGTGCAGTCAGCATGTGGATGGATGGGACCTAACACAGTCATGGGGTTCAATCCTCATATTTGCTTCCTACCATCCCTTTTCCGAAAAAGATCATCTTTCACACCCCAGGCGGGTTCGTCTCTCCTACTTCAGCTAAGAAACTGCACCTGGAAATCTTTGCTGCAAGGGCTGGAGAGGGCCCTCCTGCCTGCAGTACACAGGGATTCAAACCACCCCCCAGCTTCTGCCACGTGCCAACACTGTCCTTCCCCTGCTTCTCGCAGAAGTGTTTTTGCTTTATATTTCTCTTTGTAGCATTGTCATCAAATGAAATAATGAAAAAGGAAAAAAACAAACCAAAAACCCAGCAGCCAAACAGCCCTGGGTTTCATTAGCTGCTGAGGTACCAGCAGCGGTTGCTGCACTGGGAGCAAACACTGATTTCCTGTGGCTACACCGGTCTGGGAGGGGTCTCACACCAGTGGCACCTCTGCAGAGATCTTCTCTCCTGCAGCTCTGGTGCTTACACCCATAACATAGCCTAAGCAGTATGTGGGAGGCAGTCATACAATGTTGAAAATACACACCGAGGGCTGAAAAAAAATATAAAACCTTACTCAGGATGCCAACAGCAAGCAGCCTGGGAAGCGGCTTTTGGCTGTCCAACCCTGCAGGAAGAGCAGCAGTGTGCTGGGATGTGGAGCAGCTCAGTTGTGATAGCTGGTGAGAGCCACAAGATGTCTCTGGAAACCAGCATTTGGACAAAAAAAAGGCATTAATAACCCCGGAAAAGGGGCTGGGCTGTTTCCAACTGTATTGAGCCCTGAGCCCTGGGATACGCACTGCTCTGAGCCTGTACTGGGAGCAGCGGGGCAGGCACAGCCCTGCTCGCTGAAGGTCCCTCTCCACAACAGCTTACTCCAGGTGAGAATTTGGCCCATGAGTTTGCACACATGGCACTTCCTTAGCTCGTGAATGAGAACTGTGCATCTGTAAGTCACTGTTGGATCAAAAACTGTGTTGACTTCTGAAGTTGTGGGACAAATAGCAAAGAGTGCACATTGGAAACCAGATTAAAGAATAATCACAGTGCAGCAGAAAACAGTAGAAATGGGGGCAGTCCTCTCTGGGACCCCTTCTGCCATGTGTTTCTTGCACACCAGAGCTGTGTCTGCATGGCTTTGGATCCCTTGCAGCAGAGCCTGCAGCTGATGCGATTTCAGCAGTGGCTGTCTCAGCCCAGAGCAGCGATGAATAATCCCTTTCTCCCTTAGGGTCCTGCTTCTGCTGCAGGTCACTTCCCAGAGAGCTAAAGGGGATACTTTCCGCTTCTGAGATGTTTCCTGTAGGCAGCATGGGCCTGGGTTTATAACCTCCAAACTTGCCACCTCCTGTGGGGTTTCACTACCTGCACCGTCACCCCCAGGGACTGACAAGCACAGAAAAAATCCCACTGTGGCACACCCACAGACAGACATTATGGGAATGAACTCTCTGTCTCTGACACAGGGAAAAATCCTGTTGAACGCGACTCAGAGCCCAGCAGAATGCCTGCAGGTTCTGATCCTACATCCATGTCAGTCACTCAGGGAACTCCTCTCCCTTTCACCAGCTCCTCTTGGCTTCCTAGTAAACAACGAGAGAATTGCAGGGTGGAAAAGGCCCATATAAGTGTAAAGTTGTTATTAAGAAATAGGCAAAGCACAGTAACTAGTGAGTCACAAAGTTTAATGTGAGAAAACAAAGCTATCCTTCAATGGACCACATAGAGAGACAGCAATTATTGTAAACTGGAAAACCTCTTTAACATCCAACTAAAAATGTGTGGCAAATGAAATCCATTGCCCAGCAGGCTCAGTGATTATAAGTATCATTTGTTTTAGGATTTGTTTTCCCTCTTACAAATCATAAGACAGCCATTTAAACTAATAATAAGCGAGTTATGGGGATAATGGGATTTTTAATGAGCTGTTTCTGGTTGGGGGTTGCCTTTACAGAAACTCATCCACTGCATTGCAAATGCCAGTATTTATCACTGAAGGATGTGGTGAAAAGTCCATTAGTATAAATCTGCTTTAACTGGAGGACCAAATTTTGTTCTTGCAGTGTGTTTAGGAAAACTCCCCCAGGACTGTATTATCGTTACATCACTTTTCTTGAGGCACATACATTTAGACAGAGCAGGATGAGAAAAAAAAATGTAGTCAATATCTCCAGCATGATTAGATGAAAAAGAAAAAAAAATTAAAGACAATGCTGGCAAAGTCTTCCTCTTCATTATACAGAGTGGGAACTTGGAGTTGTCCTCACAAATACACTTGTGTAGCATTCAGACAATTTGAAGCTGTTATTGTGGAAGATCACTCAGATTTAGTGGGCTGTTTCTTGATGACATTTAGCTTGACTTCTACCTCCTGGTTTGTCTGAGATGACTGCTTTTTTTGGTCAGAAAGTACCAATTTCCCTCCAAAACATGCTGTAACTCAGAAGCAGAAGACCTGTCTCTGAATTGCTACCCATGCAAAAAAATGCTTGCCCCAAAGGACCAAAATCCCATAGCACATTTTATTTCCTGCATTAAAAAAGAAGCTGTGGTCCTTCATTTGAGATCTGTGTCTCCCATGATGTCTGGGCTGAGGCCTCAGGCGACTGAAGGATGTTGTGTATCCAGCTAAAAGAACCCACCCCAACCAGCAACCACCCTTGCCACAGCCACGGCTTTGTGCAAAATGACAGAGAGGGTAAAACGGCGAATGCGAAATCTCCTGAGTGAAAAGGAATTAGTAAAACCCCATATTCATGAAATATTGAGAGCTAATTATATGTGCATCGGAAACCTCTGGGGGAAGGGAGATGGAGGCCTTTCATTAGACGGTAACTGGAACTTTTTCATCATTTGTCTAGCTCAGGAATGTAAGGCTGCTGTCTGGAGAGGGATGTGGGATTTGGCTGGAGGGCTGGGTGTGCAGGTGAAGTGCCATGCTAAAGAGTATTTCTATTGTACTCTGGCATATCTTGGAAAAGGGTCTCAGTTGTAGCAGGTCAGTGGGGCTGGGTGCTCCAACATCTCTGTGCTCCCACACAACCTCTTCACTCAGATGCACCATGAGGAATCGTTCCCAAATAATATTTTCATCTTCCTCTCACACAGCCCCCAAACGGGTCCAAAGCCCAATCCCTCACTTGAAACCTGGTCACAGTTTCTCCTAGAGGGTGAAAACCCCAGTCTACACCAGGCTGTCTCCAGAAAGTTCAGTTTTCTTGCTTTTGACTTGCTCACTGCTTTTGCAACCAAATCGAATGGCTTGTCATTGCCACTGCACCATCGACCAAATTCAAGACCAAGATCAGAACCGGTGAAGACGAGGGCACGTTTTTGTGGTGGAGCTAGAGAGAGGCTCGCACAGGAAATCTGCCCGCAGCGTGGCCGGCAGTGCGGGCAGGGGACGTGAAGTGTGAAAGTGGGGAAATTTCTCTCTCGAAGTTTTGCGGCGACTTTAGCCACAAGGATGCTCGGGGAAACCCATCCCAGATCTCTGCCTTCTGCGCCCGTCTCCCCGCTGCCAGACCCCCTGGCCACACCTGCGACCCTTCTCCTGCAGCTGAATTTACTTCCCCCTCGTGATCTCCTGGCCATCTCGGCCAGGAGGGACGCGTGTCCCTCTCCACGCAGGGCAGCAGTCTCCCTCCCGGGCAGTGTCGGGACAAGCCGCCTCCCGGCAGCGCCTCCTCCACAGGCTCCTGCTCCAGGCCGTGCCCGGGGCCCCGCTGAGCCCGGCCACCCCCGCGGAGCCCCCGCACCCGCGGAGCTGCTCGCGTTGCTCCCGCGGCGGCGGCGGCGCGCCCCGGCCCTCGGCACATAAATCAGCATTAAACCCATTCCCCCTCTGATCCCCGGTGCCACCATCTATTACTCCCCCAGTGCGTTTTCTATCACCTTTTGTTAGAATTACACAGCCGGAAACTTAATTTACCCCGAGCTTTAAAGACAAATAAACCCCGCAGGCCGGTGGCCCAGCGATATGCCTGTTTACTCCCGCGATCCGTAGATTATTATGAATTGTTGTGATTTTCAAGCTGCTGCTGGTTCAAATACCTTCTCGGCTACTCTTCCCGGCTGGAAAAAAAAAAAAAATTCCACCTACTCTTTCCGAGAAAGGGCCAGGGACAGGAAACCATCTCACTTGCGCTGGGCTTTATTTACTTTTGCTATTATTGTTGTTATTATTATTATTGAAATTTGGAGCGAGCGAGGTTTTCAATTGCTGAAATAATTGCTTGGGAGAAAGGTTGCTTAATCTATTCATACATTATTGACTCGGGCTCCAATATTTGGCTTGCTGGTTTTTATCGCAAGAAGATCACGTACGAGAGTCTTTTGCATAACAATTTTTAAAGAGGACACATCCTTATATCAAAAGTGGACGTGACTTGAATTTTGCCGGCGTTTGTCCCTAAAATGACCCAATTCCGGTTACTGCCACTGGGCAGCAGTAACATTGCATCATTTCTCCAGGCAATAGACTTATTTTGCTTTACTCTCTGCCCCTTTCCCTGTCACCCACCCCCAAGCCAACGCGTACTTTTAAAGCTGATTATTTTGTCTTGCTGCATTTTAGCACTACATACACTGTTTTCTCTCCCTGGGAAAGGATGAGCAGAGAGGAGCAAGCCCAGCTCGTAGGAGCCACGCGGATAATTAAAGCCGAAAGTTCCCAGGCAAGGCAGGAATACTGCCTTCAACGAAATTTTGCTGTGAGCCGCCGCAGAGAGAGCCCAGCGCTGGTGTCAGCGCCTCCAACCACCTTCTCGAACATCATTTCCCCGATGAGGTTCAAAAGAGCCCCCCTCTCCCCTGCTTTTTCCAATCGAAATGGTGCTGCTTCCCAGCCACACTGGTCAAGTTAGTTCCGGAACAAAGGATGACAAAAACAC
>VZTF01009642.1:3644193-3682308 GCA_013397755.1 Cnemophilus loriae | reverse complement strand
TGGGTTTGGAACATGAACTCAAATCTTCCGCACTGAGGAAAATAAAGCCGTCCTTCAAAGTGCGAGCTCCACCGCTCGCGGGGAAAGCGGTCAGCGAGGCCCCGGACCGGCGGGGGCAGCTGCAGAGTTCGGGGTCTGCATTCAGATTCCCCCCAAGCCCCCCCTTCACTTGCTGCTGTCGGGGGGACACAGAGAGATTGCTCCCCTACTCCCCCCCGTTCCAATCTCAGTTCAATCCTCTGCCTTTGCCATACACGCCGTCTCACACTCCCTTGGAGCTGTATAGGCGAAAAATGGCATTTCTCCTTAAAAATCGAGTAACGATCCTCCCCGACAGCATCCCCGGGCCGGATCTGGCCAGGACCTGCCAAAGGTAGAGGGCACCGACCCGCTTCGCTTCCCCTGTCCGCGGGACATGGATGATGCTCGGGCTGGCTCTCGGCGTGGGTCGAGCAGGGCTGTCGGCCCCGCCCGCCGCCCTCCGTCCCGCCGACAGACCCCGGGACCTGCTGCCTACCCGAAGGCTTGGGGGCTCCAGAGGAGAAGGAAGATGAGGAAGGGTTTCCTCAGCCGTGGGTTGTCCAGCCAAACTCAGTTGAGCTGGACAAGTCAGGAATAAAGCCGACGAGGGAAATATAGGGCAGATTAAAGGAAGCCTAAAGAGGATTATTTAAACAAATCAGACTTTTTAATGTAATTACGCTTTTAGGATTTCTCATAGAGAGCAGCTGAGTGGGGCATATTGGTGAATCGGCGCAGGCCGGCGAGGTCCAGGTCTGTCTTCGCTGGCTCCACGAGTGACCTTAGTCCCCTGTGGGTGCCGAGAGCAAACAGGCCCGCGGGGAATCCTCTCCTGCCGGCAGTCGGATGGGGGGGAAGACCTTCATCCGGGGCTCAGCACCGGCCCGAGCTGAGAAATAAGAGCAGAAGGCGCAACATCCTCCCCGCAGGAAAGGGACCAGGTGTGCGCGGAGCGGCGGGGGGAGGTGAGGGACACGCACCGAGCCCCCGGCCGGGGAAGAGTGCTGGGGGCTGGACGGACGGACGGATGCGACTGGGGAGCCTAAGTCCCAGGAGGAGCACCCGCTAGCCCAGGCGGAAAAGTCCTGGAGGCAAAGCGCTACCTTCCCCCTCCCTTCTGCGTGCCTCGGGGGCCTGTTACCCCACACACCAACTCTCGGGAGGCAGCCGCGCGTTTGTGGGATGTGAATATCAGTAAAAACCCAACAGACAACCCCCAGTACCCCCGTCCTCCCTCCGCTGGTGGAAGGACGCACCGACGCTTATTTCTCCGTCCAAGGCACCCCGAGAGCCGGGCACAATCGTTCCGGGCCGCCTGCCCTGGCCCGACGACCACCCCGTAGGAGGGCGCGGCCCGGCGGTCTGCTGATTTGCATATGCAAATGCGGCGCGGGGGAGGAGGGGAAGGCCACGCGTGGTCCCCCCCGTCGGTCCCCTCCGGCCGGGGCGCAGATCCCGCTGCCTCCTGTCACGGAGCTTGTTCCTTTGTGCCGTCTTTCGAGGAATCAAAGCAGACACGGTTGTGACACGTAGCCCGGAGGGTCAGAGGTCAGATTTCACAATCCCAATTACAATGATTTCTAATGATGTTTATCTTGCGGGTTCCGACGGCTGGGAGCTTTACAAGAGAGCTTCGCTCCCCTCCCCTCCCCTCTGCTTGGAGGGCCGTGGGTGCGGGGGGCTCGCCTCGGCTCCGGCCGGGGGCAGATGCGCTTTCCCCGGGCACGGAGCGCCGCGTCCACCTCGTCGAAGGGCGCTGGGAGCCGGACGACGGTGCCGGGGGTCGGGCCTCAGGGGTCCGGCCCCGGCCCCGGGCTCCCTGCGTACTTCCCTGCGGTGTTCGAGGCCACGCCGGAATTAAGTGAGTGAATACCACAGTGGTTTACAATGAATATTGCCAAGCACTCACTCACCTCTCCCTCCCCGTCGGGAAAGGTCCGAGGCAGCGCTAGCAGGTGACTTAGCGGAGGTAGGAACTCTGCTCGTCGATCATTTATCCGGAGTCGGTCGCGGCTGTGGGGCCTTTAGGGCCCGGCCTTGCCCCGCTCACCCTCCCACCCCCGAGCCGCTCAGCCGCGTCCGAAGCCGCCGGCGGAGTCCCGAGGGGAGGCGGCCGGCGGTCCCTGCGGGGAGCTCCCTCCGCGCCCGGAGAGGGTCCTGGCAACGGGGAGCACGGCCCAGAACACCTCTCAGCCCCAGGGCTCCGACTTCGTGTCGGTGAAACCAGTTCGATGTAACTTTTATTTTGTCTTACAAGAAATAAACGCAGAGCTGCTGTCGGATCAAAACACAACTCAAACGGTTTCCGATTAAATCTAAAACCGTTTTGAAAAAGCTTTGTCGAATGGCCAAGGGCTGAAACTTTGAGAAAAGGTAATAAATTTTGAGTAAAAAAAAAAAAAAACTTATCTTTTTTTCTGTTGGGGAGTTGGACACGTAGCACCCGAGCCCCAGCCTCGGGCTGGCTGTTGACAGAAGCGCGCAAGGTGCATCTTTATGCTCTACATCAAATGCCTTTGACACAGACCTTAAAAAGTATATGTAAAGCAGCTAATGGTGCTCGCTCTTCCGGCTGAATAAGTCGGGGAACCAGATTTTGCTGGAAGTAGAAGTCCTCTGCTCTGAGAACTGATCTTTACTACATCAGGTGAGCAACCTTTACATTAAAAACACTTTTTTTGTTTGTTCTTGGCCACTTGATCAGTTTGGAGATAACGAAGATGTGAATAAAAACTTTGGTAGCTGCGACAGCAGCAGAGCCGTCGGAGAGGGTTAAGGAGGCAAGGGGCTGCCGAACCCAACGCGCTGCGGGCCTTGGCCGGGCCGATGCCGGTGCCGGCGGTGCAGACGTGGGGGCTCGGCGGGGTCGTGGGGGCGGACACTGGGAGCAGCCCCGCTCTGCCCCCGGGCACTGCCACAGGGCTCGGCTCGAGTACGGGAAGGAGCCGCAGCTCCAGTGAGATGCGGGGGTACAGGCGGGCCAGGGCATTTTTTGGTGGTTGCGGCTTATCTTTTTCTCTCTTTTTTTTTTTTTTTCTTTTTTGGTTTGGTTTGGTTTTGTTTTGTTTTGTTTGTTTTTCTCATCCTCGGTTGTGCTGCTCCGCCGAGCTCGGGGATCAGCGGGGTCACGCCAGAGGTAAAGGTAGCTCCGATGCCGGGCGCTGCTGCGGGGGTACCACGGGCGCTGCGGGGGTACCACGGGCGCTGCTCTTCCTCGGCTCGGGTGGGGTGTGGGAAAGGGCTGTGCTTGCAGTGGGGCCGGTCCCTGTCCGTCGTGCCTCCCAGTGCCGACGGAGACGCTCCCCGCCCGCTCCCCGGCGCCTCTATCTGCAGGGACATGCTGCCACTCGAGAAAACTCCGCAGGGCCTCGAGAAACGGTGGCAGTAACGGGACATTTTTATCTCCTCTCCCTTTCTTTGATTGCCAGATGAAAAGGACACCCCACTTGTTACCCTGCCCCCGTCCAGCACAGGCTCCCTCCGGCGGGGAGCGAGGCTCGGGGACCCTGCGGGGGCATCGGCTCTCTCAGGAGTCTCCTCAGGCCAATAGACCTTTTAAGAAACAGGTGGAGGAGGAGCTGCACTTGCACGGCCTCGCCGGGCCCAGGAGAGGTTGAGCTTAAACCCCGAAATTTGAAGCAAATGGAGCCAATGAGGACTGTACTCTGGTGGGTGCCTTCAGTTATGAAAAGATTGAAGAAGGCATGGAAAATAATATTAAGATCAACCCCATTTTTTTTCCTTCCAGAGAACAATGCGTGCCTTATCTCCCTCTGAATAAATAAATCATAATTGCCCGACAGTTACCCGTCACAATAAACTTGACCAGATCTTCCAACAATTAGTTACACGTTCTCTCTGCTCTGGTAAAAGTCTTGTTAAATGTGATGAATGTTAAAATAAGCTACCCTTGAACGTACTTTCCAAGATCTTTATTGGAAAAGTACAAGTATGTAAGCCTCTTAAGGACACCATAATGAAAGAGGGTGACTGGTAAAAGATAAGACTAGAGATAGCACTAGATATTCAGATACAAATGAAATATTGATTGTGTCATGCCTTTTTAATGGGGTTTGATGTATTCCTGGTGCCACTTAAAAAAAAAAAAAAATTAAAGGTGCACCCTTTTGCTTCAGGAGCAAAGCACTGGCTCCAGCAGTAGTTTTGCTGGAGAGCACTGTCAGCTTAGCCCATTCCACAGGCAGCTTCAGCTGCCTAGAATACTGCCTGGGAGTATCACACCTCAGTTATTGCAGTACTCCTGTCCTGCAGGGCTGCTGCAGCAGTACCTGGACCCCAGCTGAGAAGGTTCTTCCCATCAGGCCAGGCTGGGGCAAGCCCATACTGTCCATCAATCCTTAGGAGACAACAGTCAGTGGTTTGGATAGAAGAGGCAGGCTTGCAAGATGTGAGGCTTCCCTAGCAGAAAGTGAGTGGAAAGTGTTTTGAAGCCTTTTGACTCTGGCTCCCCATCCATCAGATGCCCACAAGAGCCCTGGGCCAACTTTGTATTCAGGGACATCCATGGAATCTGAACCTAAGACGTGGAATTGCAAGGCAAGAGCAGAGCAGCAGACTTGAGCACCTGCACACAAATAGCTCCAAGAGCTGGCCCCAGGTAGGGGCCAAGGCTAAGGAGCCAGGGTAGACCTTGGCACATCTGAGGACCTTTAATTGGATTAGAAAAATGACGAATATATTTTTTCATTGTTCCCAAGAAACACGATTTTTTGCTTGGGATCACCCCATTTGTGTGCTTCTAAGTTATTAACCTGGCTGTACCTGTGTGATGGGTCCTTGGCTGGAGATGCTGGTCCTCCCTTGAGCAAAACAAGGAGAAGCTGCACTGAGGCTCCTCTCTGCGGGTGGTGTGAATCAGGGTCATGCCCTGGAGTGGGCAGACCGATTTCTTTCTGTCCCTGTTGGGAAGAGCAAGGCACTGAGAATTTCACCTGAGTCAGGACAGGCTCCTGAGCCACCTACACACCAGGGGATCACACAAGGAAATTCCTTGTGCGTTTTCCAGCTACACCCTTTGCGCAGTGATGGATGTCTTGGTGCAGCCCAGGTCTGGACATTTACAGCACTGTGTAATCTGCATGCTACTGGCGGAGCTGGTGAGGCTCCAGGACTGTGGAAAAGCAGGTAGGGAATTTCATGGTGCAGGTTCATATCTTGGTGCAAGAAGGAATGTTAGAGTAGCAACCTAGCGGTTTTGCTTGCAGCCTTTAACTTCTATAGGTCTTTTTACATGCAGGGTCATATATTTAAAGTGGATTTCTGGATTAACATAAGGTTGTTTGAGGCTCCCTCCCTTAAGTAAAAACACACGAGACCCTTGCTTTCTTGTGGAAATGAACATAAATATGGATCCATTTCTGTAGTGGTTTAACATGCAGCTGAATTTACCCCAGAATGTCTGTAATAGGATGCATCATATAAATATATAATGAGTCACATTTTAGATACTGATCATGTCCTCCATAGATAATAATATCAGTTGGAGGTTATTACAGGTTCTGTGATGTAGCTGTTTCATATCTGACTTTTTAAAATATGTTCCACTTACTTGTAGACCACACAAGCTCTGTGGAGGACACCTGGTATCTATTAGACTGTTTCAGTCCGTGGAACAAAGCTAATCTGATATGACTGGGGAAGTTGGGAGTTTTGCCATTGATTTCAATGGCAGCGGGATGGGACTCAGAAGGCTGAACTGTAAAAACACAATTCCACGTGATTTTATTCACATCTAGCCTGTCAGGAATAAAACTCCAGCAGCCAGAGGTCAGGGGAGCTGCACTGTGCTAAGTTGCACGCGTGCAGGATTGCAAGCACAGACAAACCATCTGCACGTGTGGATTTGCAGCTTTCACCTGAGGTTTAATTTAAAAATGAGCATCAGCTCAGCCTGAGCTACAACAATAGACTAATGCCCTGAATATTGCTGTAGGTGGGATAAATCTTGGCAAAAATAACAGGCACCTAGCAATGCCAGAATAAAGTAGAGCGTTCTTCTTTGCCTTGCATATTGTAGCTTTCTCAATATCCAGGAGTTGGTACAATTACTGTTCATAGTGCCAAGCACCTACTCCTCTCACCTGAAGACATTCCTGAGCGCTGATTCCAGTGGGATTGCTGAGCCCTTGTGAACTGGTTGTGCAGTGTGGTCAGTCACAAGTCAGGGACAAGCTCCAACTTCCCAGGGAGTTTAGTAGCAAAGATGAAAGATTTTTCCCCAAAAGAGTGAAACCCAAGGTACTGTGGAAAGCTTCAGGATCCCACAGATCCTCTTTAATCCACTAACTCTTGACCACTGCCCTGTAATTCCTGGGTGCTCCCCTTGCTGCTCCCCAAATCCATCACGGAATTGCTTTGAAGGCAGTATCCTGAATGGAGAGCTGGTTTAAAGTGGTTTAGCCCTGATGCTTTCACTGCTGTGTGACAAGGTGGATGCAGACAGCACGGGTTCCCTTTCCTTGCACGCTGGCTTACACCAGCTCCAGATTAGCCCCTGCAGTGCTGATGCTGAGTGAAGAGAACGCAGCACCCAGCTCTGCCTTTCAGGAAGGCTTATACCTCTGCTGTGGGTTTTTGTACTTGGATACACATTGCTCAGCCAGTGCGTTTTACTACTCTGAGCCTGCAAAGCTTGGAAAGTTACTTGTAAGCTTTATTTAAAATTACAGCAACTTGTCACACTTCAAGCTCCTCTTTATGTCCAATAAATTATTAAAAATAATTTATGAGAACACGTAAATGATTGAACATGAGTGACATCACTATTATTATTACTGCATATTAGGGGCCCAATTTGGCTGTGGTTTTGTTTATTTTTTAAGGACACCTTTATTTTAAGGACACCCCACACACTTATAGCAGTAGTGACTCTGAGAATTTAACTTATCTTTGTTTTATGTTTGGCAAAATCATACTTGAAATCACTAGGAATTTTGTGTGTGTGAAGTTAAAGTAAATCAGGGCTTCAAGATCTGTTTCCAAGCAATTCAAAAGAGTCTTACAGTTTTTTATTTAATTCGGATGGAGTCAACTTGAAGCTCAAGCACTGAAAAGAAATATGGCTCTTCCCTATGCATAGAATGAAAGAAGATGGACTTGGAGACAACTTCATGAGACATCTGACCCAGCCCTTTGCATCACACAGAGTAAAGGTTGTACTAACCCATCCCTAAACTCCATTTTTATCTTATGCATCTCTACTGGTGCCTTAATTATCTCAATAGGCAATTATTGTGTTTGCCAGGAAAGCTGTCATCAACTGTACCACTGCAATTATTTTTTGTGTTTCTGTTTCTGCAAAGATTCTTTCATTTAGAAGAAATCACAGGAAAATGTTTGTGTGTTGAATGGATTTTCTGGTCAGATAGATTAAAAAAAAATTAATATGGTGGTGTAGGAATTCCAGTAGCTTTTTAATATTTAGTTGAATAATAGAATTAACTTGGTTCTAATTTTTGTCAGTGCTAAAGCGTGCATTGAATGATAAATGATTTAGAATGATTTCTGGGTAAACTAAGACAAGTACTAGAACAGACTTGCATATCAAATTTATTAGAAAGCCTTCTTTTGAACTGTATTTTGGGTAAGAGAGTATAAAATTAATCCAATTTAAGTTTATGTAAGAGTAGCAAACTAATTACAAATTCACAAAATTAATTGCCACAGAGTTGCTGAAATTGTTACATGACTATATTTAAATAGTCCTGGAAAGAAGAAAAATCTCTAAAGCCAGAGATCAGAGCTGCACCAATTTTTAGCAGTCCACAGGTCCTGAGAGTACAAAGCCATCCCCAGAGACAGTCCTAATTCAGAGTAACTACAGCTCCTGCATTCCTGGCACACCACAACAAAAGACAATAAATGGAGTCAGGTTTTGTCCGGTCCAGTCAGCCCTCGCTACTGTGCTCAATGGTTTGCTTCAGTCGAATGCAGGACTGGACTCAATATGTGCCTGCTTTTTTTCCTTTATCCTGCCCCTCTGTCCCCTCCTTTTCTTTCTAAATGTATGTAGAAAGAAAAAGTCCCTCCACAGTTTTCAGGATCAGCCCCTCCCAAATTGCGTATTATGGTGCCTCTTTGCTGTTTTGCACATTCCCTGCCATAAATACATGCCAAGCACATTAGGGACAGGGGGGCTGCAATATTGGTGAAAGGGACATTACAGGAGAAAAGTTCAAAACCTCAGGGCCTGGTACTGACCCCTTTGAATTGAACAGAAGCTGTTGCATGGGCTTCAGTAGGAGCAAGCTCGTGTGCTCTACATGCAGAAGCATTAAACTTAAAAGCAAGCTGTTTAAAAGGCTGCATTGTTTCTTGCTTGTACTGATAGTTTCTCATGTAAAGTTCTATGTATTCTTTCACAATAAATACATGAAACAGTTAATCCAATGTTATATTGTTTAGTAATATTTTACTTGCAAATGACCATCATTTCTTCTCTGCTCTGTTTGTTCTTCTGAATGTCTGTTTTATATTCTGGAAATAGAAGAGCTGTTCTTTTAATGCCCATTTCTTTCTGATGATAATCGTTCTTTCTGGCAAATGCTGTGACTTGCAGCTAGTCTATATTTTCGATCAGTAAATATTGAACCACAATGGCAAGGAAGGTCTGAGCTATGATACGGCTAAAACAAACAAATAGAAATCAGCCTACTTTTTTTGGAGCTATATTTCTATTATTTTCTGGATAGATATACCCTCCTCTAAGGTGATTCTAAATTACTGGCTGCCTTGTCCTGAAAGGGATGTAAGCCAGACTGTTTTTGGATAGTAGCTGCAGTGTGGAGGACAGGAGCCTGGTGGGTCGGTGGCTAATACCCTGCCTGCTCTCTGCCTGCCCCCTGGGGCACATGGTGGGGTCCTGGGGGTGGCTCCACGGAGGCATCAGGGTGATGGCCCAAGGGGTGATGCTGGACATCACTCAGCACCGCACGCTGCAGCATGGGGCTGGCACCGAAAGCGGGGTTTTGCTGCGAGTTTTTGAGGCTGGAGGGGAGGTAGTGCCCGAGGTCTGGGGCAAGGCAGACCCTGGTGCAGGCTCGGTGCTGCGATAATCACCTTCTCCTGGTGATGCCCAATCGCAGAGACAACCAGCGGGCCAAATCCCCGGCCCTTACGAAAGCAAAACGCCATTGACTTTAATGAGCGTTTGCAGGCAGATTTCGGATAAGTCAATGTGGACTTTTGTCTGCGTGAGGACTGAAGGATTTGGCCTACGGTCTTTTACAGTATGAAGTTAATCAACATGCGGGAAATTCCCACACCCTGTAAAGGCCTCTATTGTACCTCTGCTCGACAGAAGTCTCTGTTAAATCACTGGATTCTCTGCTGAAAAGCTGTGGGTATGATATGAACCAAAGTAACTCCAAGTCAGTTAACAGGATCTTCCCAGGAATGTATCAAAAAAAAGCTCCCACAAAAAAAGGAACCTGGATAATTCAATGGGAGCCAGTGGG
This sequence comes from Cnemophilus loriae, assembly GCA_013397755.1. Classification (NCBI taxonomy): domain Eukaryota; kingdom Metazoa; phylum Chordata; class Aves; order Passeriformes; family Corvidae; genus Cnemophilus; species Cnemophilus loriae. The sequence continues at coordinate 3,672,811 of VZTF01009642.1, read as the reverse complement.
GAAGTACCCGCTCCTGCCCTCATTAACATCAATGGGAGTTTCCCCATTGATGGAGCTCATTCAGTGGGCGAGGAACTGGGCTTTACAGTAGCACTTTAAATTATATTCAAAGGTCACTTAAATTATATGGTCACTTTAAAACCGCTCTCCAGAAACCTGAGTAATATTCAGTTATGCTGGGCACTTGCCTGAAAGTGTCAATTAGGATCTCTTTGGATACATTCACTTTTGAAAAAGCCAGTTGGCATCAGCAGCTTGTTGTAGGAGCTGCTGCAGTCTAAGGTGTTAAAATGAAGCATTTGTTTTTGAAATGACCTATAAAGCCTGTCAGCATTTGCAATGCAGCTTGCGAGGGGTTGTGCAAGGCAGACTGTTTGATGTCCAGGCGGATAGTTTGTGACCTTGGGCAGGATCCAAGTTTTTCAGGGAGCTGAAATTATCACCGGACAGTATAGAAATACAAGCATTTGGCAACATGAAGTACGGATAGAGACACCGTCCTATAAATAATCTATTCCTTCACCAGTTATATGGGATCCTGGAAATAATATTCTCTATTGTGAATGAAAGGTATCGAAGAATAGGCTAGAAAATGTGAACACAGCCAAATGGCTTACCTGCCAACACAGGCACAGCTGGCCCTCTGAGTTAGCTGTGCTTTCCTTGTCTGGCATAATATCTACAAGAAGCAATAAACAGTCTAAATAAAGCATTAATTCTCAGCCTTATCACTTACGGATCCATTATGCCTTCGTATAATTTACTAATATTTATCTAGATGAACTAAATGTTTGTGAAAATTTAAAGGTGGTAAACATGCTGTCTGCTGAATTATTCTGTGCATGCTGGGGAAGTAGCTCATGGCAGAATTGAATTATTTAATATTATTTTCCAGTATCATGTAGACGAAGCATAAGCTTCATTTTTTGGATTATGATTTGTATTATGAAATGCTTATCAAGTGTTTTCCAAAGATTAGTTTAGTTTTAATTAAATAAACCTTTCTCAGGAGAAAGCTCCCAACTACTCTTTGTACCCAGAGGCTACCGTACTTGTTGTTTTTAATTATTTTTCACTGTTACCCAAACTGCTTTGGGTACTCCTGCCCAATTAAATCACAGACACGGGCTTCTTATACACAATATGTTTAATATTTAATTTTAATTAAATTAATTAAATTGTTTATTTAATTTTATGTGCATTATTGTGCATGAAGCAATGCAAAATTTATGATAGGAAGAATTTGTGGGAGCTTTCAAACAAGCTAATTACTGAGGTAAAAAGAGACTTCTTCTCTCTTTCTAGGGAATAGGCATTCGACCATAAGGAGATAGCAGAAGTTGTTTGGATAAAATAATAGGTGGTTGTGCAGCATTAAGAATTATTTGTTTTACCTTACTTTATCTTGTAACCATTACTTGATCATATTATAACAGATTTGACAACAGCCTTCTCCCGCAGTTTTTGCAGACAGGTAATCAAGCATTTATCAGGGTAAATAAACCAAAAGCTACGATATAAATGTACTGGTAACATTAAAAATCAGCAACTCATGTGCCACAGATACACATTTTTGGTTACACCCTGAGTCTGTTTTCTTCCAACAGACCAATTTATCTTCTAGGTAATCTTTACGAGAGCCTGCTGTTTATTAAAAAGAGTAGCAAATAAAAAAACCCATCCGTTTTTCACTAGTGCAGGTTTTTTGTTGGGATAGACTTTTTTTCTAATGAAGATTTCTTTCTCATCTGAAAAGGAGCGGCACAATATTTTCAATGCTGTTTTAATCTGGTGGTGTATTGTTTTGGGAAGGTCGCTGATGCTGGGCATAGACAGAAAGCTGTTTTACATGACCCTGATGCACGTTATTCTGGCAGGACATCAATAAGCAAGAAAAACATAAAAATGCCTATTTGTAACGTTCATTTTTATGATTTGTATAAAAGTAGCTCACGAGCCTCTTTTGTACCCCTGCAGAGGCTATGGGGACCCATCCAAAGCCCTCTGGATTCAGTGAGGGTCTTTCTGGCAGTGCTGGGGCCGTTGGAGCAGGCCCTGTGGGGCTGATTTCTTAACTCTGGAGGAGGCAAACCTACGGCTGTGCCACAGCTGCATTTGTCAGGGGTGCAGCTCCAGGGAGAGAGCAGGATCAGGCCCCTGGGCTGCCACAGGGTGGGAAAAGGTCCTGGAAATGCAAACCAGGCTCGTAGTGAGAGCAGCCCTGCCTGCTCTTGCAGTTGCTGTGCTGAGTGCAGCTGCAAGCACAATCATCCCGGCTGAGGGAGATGCAGGTTCTTACTNCAACCTCCCAACCCCCCCACTCTCTTCCTGCCCCATAGAAATGCAGAACGCATTTCGTGAACTCCAAACGTCTGCAAAGTCATGATGGACATTTTCCCTTTCCTTGTTTATGGGTTAAAAGGGGGTTCAGAGCGAAATAGAACGTGCTACTTCTCTGAGTATTGTGACAATTAAAACAAATATAAATAAATGTATTCACAGGAATTATTCATATAATAATTAACAACTCCTCAGCCCCAAGAGCAGAACAGCTAAAAACAATTTTTCCTGAATGTTAGAGATATTCATAGAGCAATAGTTTTATTTCAGCAGATTAAATAGTATCATAAAAGTAGCTGATGATGCAGTAAATTAAAAATCAGACTGGGGTCGACTTTACAGCAGCTTTTTTTTAGTCTAATACAATTACCCATTACTGGCTAAACATTAGTTTTAAATCAACAGCAGTTGTCATGAAGAATTTTCTCTTAAAATTATTACTAGAAGAATTTAAAATGAGAGCAATATTACCGAATACACAAAGCCTGAAGAGATCTTAATACTGAAGGAACACACATCATAAAGACTCATCGAGATATAATTTTTTCCCTGCAGTCTCTATTCCTGCACAGAGCCAGGCAGAGCGATGCCTACGCATAATACGCCTCCCTAATGTACAGGCATACACCGGGAGACAAATCCACTTGAATTCAGAGAGATTCAGCCTCACCTCGGAGTGGTTAGACTTAAAGGAGAGCCGTGAATAAGGAATGAGGCTGGGGCCAAGCCCTGTGCAGCAGCTCCGTGGCACTCGGGGCTCGCTGCCTGCCCCTGAGTGTTCGGTGCCACTTTGGATTTCCACACGCTCAAGTGTACACGGCAGCATTATGGAAGCGATAGCACCCAATTATTTCCAGCCCCTTCTCAAGCTATTCTGTGCAGTATCGGAAAACTCTGAAGTTCAAAGCCTTTGCATGCTAATGGGAAGAGGGTTTACGCCATGAATAAAATGGGAAAGGACCATATGATGCTGGAGACTGTCGGTGGGGAGAGGGGGGAGATTTGGGGCGCCATGTGCAGCTCCCCGTACCCAGCACCAACACAGCACTCAGATCGTCCTCATTCCCAGCTGCTGTGACAAGAATGAGTGCAAACCAGGCATTTTTTGCTGCCTGCTTTTCCTTGCCTTCTTGGGAAGACCTGAGAGAAGACTGGAGAAACAACAAGTGTGTCAAGCTAATGTGGCATATTTAGAGCGGGACATTTCACAAGTATAAATAAATGCTTTTTACCAGGCACAAAGACACACAGACGCTCTACTCTGTGCTCCCATGCTTGCAATAAGGCGGGGAAAAGCTCGGATATAAGGTTCACGATGTAAATCAAGGCAGGCAACTGCAAGGAAGAAGTAGCTATATGATTTACAGAGTAAATTACTGGCTTCACTAGATTTCATTATCTTCACCAAACTGTTCTTTATATTTCAGTGTGTTTATATTTTATTCAGAGATCTTTTCAGGCCAGAAGGCTGAGCATGCACACCGTTGCCATTTCCTGAGATGCGTGCAGGGTTCCAGGAGTTATTTATAAAGGCAAACTTTGACTTTTATAGGCAGGGCGAGATTATTTTTCCTAGCTAAATATATGTTTTAGTCAGTGTGCTAAAGGTACTTTAATATATGTGCCTGTTATTTGATGAGCTTACTGCGACAGCTGCTGTTTATCCATGACGGCATACTGCTCTAAGATTGATGGGTGGAGGACTCATAGGAGCCAGCTCCTGGGAGACCCTGCCCCGGCACCCCAGGCTTTCCCAGCTGGTGCCCCATACATGGCCAGCAAGGCAAACGCAGGCGTGTCAGCCCATGGGCACCATTGGACCGTGCAGCTCTGCTGTGACCATCCTCAACTGAAATGGAGCCGAGGCAGCTGTGGGAACCCTTTCTGGCTGATCCCAACATTACTGCTTTTGGCATGGAGTCCCAAAGGGAGCTGATGATGGAGGGAGGTAGGGTCTGTACACAGCAATGGGAAGATACATGCTATGAGTTTTCCCTAGGCTCAGAATTTGAGTAGAGGCCACCCAAGAAAGGCGGCGAGGCAAAGAGAACATGAGGGGGTGGAGGGTTTGATAGCTCAAATCTGAGCCAGTGATTGTTTACTGCTGGGACAGCTCATCCCTTTGTGATGGTCACTCCTGTGAGCCCAACTACACCATGTGCTGATGCTGTGTTTCATTTCTTTTTAATCCAGCACTGGCCATTTTCTTTCCCTTTGTCCATGGCATCTACTGCAGCGTTACCTAACTTCACCTGCACTTTCCACAGAGAAATCCTTTGCCTCTGGCAGTGCCTGTTTCCCCAGGGTCTCTTGCACCTGCAGCTTCACTTCCACAGCCGTGGTCACTGAGGGGGTCTTCTCCTGGTGCAGGAGTGATCCAAGGGACTGGGTGAACTTCCAGGCCTGTACCCTGTAGCATGATGCCTTCTCTTCATGCTCTGGGACCAGAGCCTCCCTGGTGACATGGGGATGAGGATGAAGGCAGACATCCTGGTGGTGGGGTGTCATGAGCCACAGGCAGTTATTTCCTGCCACTCCTTGTGAGGGTGGACAGCTTTCGTGTGACTTAACATCTGAGTCAGGAGTGCAGGTCTTAAGGAAGGGTAATCTTGACCTGACAGAGTAAAACATCTCCAATTATGCTGTTCAAAGCCATCGCAGGAGCCCCATCAGTTCCAGCATGGCCATCCCAAACTGCGTGGTCAAAGCTGTGTGTTGTACCACACACGCGGTCTATATTATTATTTAACAGAAAATAAATAAGAAAACAGAAAATAGAAAAGAGATGTAGTGTTTGTACAGAAAAATCTATTTGATCACTATTTCTAAGAAAACAAACTTTAAAACTGGTTTAGAACAGCACTTCTGAACTTCAAAATGCCATGAATTTAGAGTGGTACAAGTGTCCCCTTTGTAGCACTGTATGTCTCTGTCCAGCAGGTGATCTTCATCACAGGCACTTCAGTGCATTTTGTAGCATATTTATCATTACAGTTGTTTGATGAAGTAGAGCAATTTAATTATTCCCATTTTTCAGCATTGGAGCTGAGGAATAGGAGAGCTAAATGATTTGCTCAAAGTAGTACAAGAAACCTGTGGCAGAGAAAGGCTTTGCCCTGGGGCTTTCCTGCAAGACATTATTAAGACTCAACTTCAAAGATGGGACATTTTGATACGTAAAAATCTGGCTACTGCTCTAGGATGGAGTTTTACCTTGGCTGCCTCAGCTTCAGGCCAGCATGTTTTGTGGTGGTTGAGTGTAAATTTGTTACTCTCAAGGAAATGAAAAAAACTCTCGAAAAAGAAGTAGAGGCTGAGATTTGTCTAAAACCGAGGAAATTGATGGGAAGGAGTCAGAAGCTCCTGATGATTTTATTTCCTCCCTGTGCAAGCGGTGTTTATAAAATATATCACATGAGCTTACTTAGATGTGTGTGCATGATTGCCAGTGTGTGCGTGTTGCACACATGCGTTGTGTTTCTGCTCCTGCAGTTGATCTCTTTAACCATTTGGGGCACACTGTTTGTGTTCCCAGCAACAAATAAAATGTCGCCCCATAGGCAGAAGTCTTGCACACCGGGTTTGAGTCTAGAAGCAATTTTCTTTTGTTCACAGTGGAGTTATTAAGCTCTCGCAATACGGGATTACAGCCGAAGCGCTGACAGACCTAATTTCAAGAGCAATGTGATTAGGGCAAGGCACAAGGTAGTGCTGTACCAGTGCTTACCTTTATTAGCTGTGACAGTGGTGTAAGTCCAGCCAACTGGGGGAAGAAAACGAAATAAGGCAAACAAACAAACCTCCTCCAGCAGCAGACATCTCTGGCTTTTGGAGGCGTGCTTTAGGGGGAGCGTGATGCCAAGCAAATTCCAAACTGGGGGAGACTCACGTGTGCTTTTGCTAATATTTATTTTATGACACATTATAACTACTGTGTGTTACTGTTGCTACAAACCCTTGGGAAATAAAACTGAGAGCTGTGTTGTGGTGAAGCTAAGAGTCCACAACTTTATTAAACATGGAAGCTGATTTACACGGCATGGGCAGGAGCCATCAGTCCCGGCCGAAGGCAGGCAGTGGTGTGGCCAGGAACTCTCCCCAGCACCTCCACATCCTCCTTGTAGGGCCAGGCTGTGCTGCTCCCACGGGTCCTGCTTTGCACCTGCTCGTGTCCACCGAAAACAGCCGAAATGTCACTGTGCCAATATTAGCTGCACGCAGGGAGCTGCACCCCGATCAGCTGGAGAGCAGAGATTACTCACACAGATATTGCTCTGAGGAAAGCTGCACAGGGAAGGAAAATGAAAGAAAAACAACATTCTCTATAAAAATTCTCTGGCTGCATTAACCAGCTGCATGTTTGGTTCCCAGTTATTTGCCTGGCTCTTGCTCCGGGTTGTGTTTCTGCCTTGGTATCGCGAGGCTGCCAGGCCTGCCGATGCTTGGTGTGCACCTCCTCACAGACACCGGTGCTGGTAAAGGGAATGCAAGCACGAAACCTGCCTTCAAAACATCCTTCATTTTTTTTGTGAGATGGTAAAACCCAAATCTAATGAGTTTGTACAGTCTGAATACCAATCTCATTAAAATGCTCTTTTCCATCTCTTTTGGATCAAACCCTGCTATAGTCCTTCCCTAAATATTAATCATTTGTCTGTTGGGACCATGTTCATTTTCCATTTTCTTCTTCTACCAGCATTTTTAGGGACTGAATAATTGCTCTCTGGAAACAATTATAAACCCAGTTAACTCTTCCCTTTCCCATCTTCTCTTCCAAATGCACTACATTGTCCTGGTTTTAAGGAACATATGGGTAGGGTTCCTTATTCTTTCTTTGTCTGGGGATTGAGGGCTTGTATGTAAAAAGAAAAAAAAGAGGAAGGTAAATTAATACCTTTTTCAACTTTTTTGAATTCGGTGGCTTTCCTTGTGAGTTTCCATGAGACTGTGGATTGAGAAATGTGAGGCAAAAGCAAACAGCATGCAAGGACTGAGGGGCTGGTTGGACTGGTGGGCTTGTGCTGATACTTGTTTCTAGGCAGGTACTTGAAGAGTATGTCACAAAATTTTGAATAAAATGCATGGCCAGAAGGAGAAGATGTCTCCATCCTCCTGTCTTTAATTTTCAGCTCTAATATTTTCCAGCAGTTACAAGAGAACAGCAATGTGAGGGATGATTTGGTGGAAGAGGTCTTTGCCTGAGTGATACTAAGAATACCTTGCTAAAAGATAACGGGTTATTCTTTTCTCTTCACTGTGGCAAAGGCACATGGTATTTGTAAAAGTGTGGAGTTAAATGCCCAAAGCAAGGAAGTGTGTAGCAAAAAACAGTCTGAAGTATCTGGCTCTTCAGGGGTCAGACCTCAGAAGCCAAAACTCAGATCCAATAAAGGGAATTAGGAATTTCAATACTAATGATCTATTGTGGGACACAACAGTCAACTCCGGGGGTCCCACTATCCTAGGGCATCAAAGGATGTTATAAAGCTACTGGTTTAGTTGGTTGTCCCATTAGGAGAAGGATATCTTTGCACTGACAGAACCCCCTTTTGATATTTTGATTAAAATTTATGAAGCTCTGTAATCATCTCTTCTTGCCACTCATTGCCATTATGATCCCTAAATGCCCTCTTCTGTGATTTTCCACTTCTCAAAGCTTTTTATGGTATTCAGATCATCTCTGTCTGACAGAGTGGGAGGACAGAACATTTGTGAAGGCACTCTAGCTCCTAATTGGAGTGATAGTAGCACAAAGGGCTCTGGAAACAATACGTGGTGCTTAGGAACGAGACCAAGAAGGGCTGCCGTGCCCTTCAGCAGAGTGTCAGCCAAGTCGTGAATAGCTCAAGGGTTGTGAGCAGTAAACAACCTGGCTCATCAAGGCTCTTCACAAACGGTGACAGTTGAGCTTCTCTTACTGTGGGGATTTTTCCAATTACTCTCCTGACAGGATCATCCAGCACCACACTAGCTTTTACTCTCTTTCTGGAAGTGGAATAAGTTCTTGAAGATCAAATGCAATCTTCGCTGCCATTTCAGACCATAGGTCCTGCAGAAGGTCAGGCAGTACTTGGGACACTGAGCCTCTGAGCTCTATGAAGCTATCATGCAGAACACAACACTTGCCAGCAACTTAAGATTTTCTTTGAAAGAAGCATTTATTAAAGTCTTTCCAACCAACTTTTCCTGCCTCCTTGAAAAGTCTCAGCTTTAAGGAAGACTTTTGAGAAGATTGTAGCAAAATAATTGGATAGCTTTCAACTCTGCTTGGTTTCTCCCTGACACTGACAGGTTAACCTGAACTTTAGTGATGACACAGAGCTGCTCTTGCGTGCTGAACTCTTCTTCAGTCTATATGGCATTTTTGGCCAGCAAGGCAGAAATCTGTTCTAAGATCTAAACATGACTGGACATGTCACCCTCAGCTATCACCACAGTGAACGTGATCAGCTCATGTCAGCAAAGTCTGGTGCTGGATACACAGACACAGGTAGAAGGGATGGACTTGTCAGTGTGGGTAGACCTGGGAGAGGCTGGCCACTTTGCAGCTCAACTGAAGACTTTTACCTGGTCTCTTTTCTTGCTTAGGTGAGACTATTTAGGGGACACCGAAGAAGTTTCGGGCTTTTGAAGTATCCATCTGTTCTTGTTACTTGTGCTTGGCAAGCACCCTGTTATTCATCACACCTTGCCTTGATTGCATATGTATTTGTCCCCTTGAAACCAGACTTTTTATGAGGATCATTCTTTTTATCTCTTCAGGGTTTGTGAGAGTGTGTGACATGCTGGCCTAGCTGATAATATTTCATGCAGAATGTACTGCATTGGCTCTTGGCAGTGCAAATTGAAAAGCTGAAGTTTAGTAGTGTGCGGTCCAGTCTTTAGCTACACAAGAGATCTGGTCTTTTGTCTGGTATTTGGTCAAACTGCTTTATTGAGGTACAGTTGGGTAGCAGGACCCTCTTTACCAGGACGTGTTGGCATGGGAGTTAATATTCCCCTAGATCTTGCAACACCTGCCTTCAATTGTCTGAAGCCTTCCAAATCTGCCAGTGTGACAAGGACGGTCTGGGCATGGCCTGAGGACCTGGGGGATAAGGGGATGGACAATTTGTCTTTGCAGAAGGCAGCACAGTGAAACCCTTGAGAAGGAACAGGTAGAGAGTTACAGATATCAGCATGTATAGTCCTGAGCCTGTGCTGTTAGAGGAGAAACATTTTCTAAATCAGCTGTCTCACTTCAGGTTTCAAACCTGTTAACTGTAGTTAACTGTCTAGTAGATTTTGTAATGACTTCTGTGTTTATGTGTTGGACTTGGAAAACATTATCTCCAATGATATGTGTGTCCAGAGTTGCTGAGACAGTGCTTGCTCCCTTTTACTTGTTCTGCATCATTTAATTGCATCACTTCCTGTTGTTATTTTTGCTTCATCTCCATAAACAGTGACTTTCACTTTGGTCCCACATTTCCATCCTTTTCCACCATTTTTGCTGGAAGAATCAATCAACTGTCATCTCTTGAAACTCTTTAAATTCAGTGTGTCTCATCTAGTACAGCCTAAATGCTCCTGCATTTAGGGAATGGGGGAAACCCCATTGGTGGGAAACCAGGGCAAACAGTACTAGTTCTCATATTCAAAAAAAGTTGTTTTTACATGACATACTAAAAAGAAATTAAACCTTGACATTCTTGTTTACAATTTTGTTTTTTTCAGACTTCTTTAGATTTCTTGTTTGCATAAATGGAATGATTTCATGGCTGGGAAACAAAACGATGGGTAGTGTTGATGCCATATATTATGGAAAAAGTCTTCATGGATCGTGTTTTGGGAGTATTTCAGGGTCTGTATCCATTCAGACTTTAGCTTCTCTGCAAGACTTAGAAGATCCCAAATGTTGGTTGTGCACGCATAATAACTTATTCATAACTTCTTTATATGCCACTGTTCTTCCTCATAAATATACTAATAAAACTCATTATAAAAATCAGAGCTAGCTAATACAATATATCTGATGGACAGCTGTCTCTGGATGCATGAATTATAATTACATGAAGCAAGATAGTCTTATTATGCCAGGATATCTCTGCTCTGAATAAATTTCTATTACTGGTGTGTAATCTTTTGACTCAGGCCAGATGATAGGAACTTCCCCGAGTAAGTCCCTTACAGTATTACTATTGAGCTGCACTTTCACTTGTAGAATTACAATTAGATAAGTGGTGCTGGAAGTTGTGTCTTTCAGTAACAGTGGCCTGAGTGAGGTGGAAGTTTGGGGGGGAGCAAGAAGCATTTATCATCTGAACTGGTCTTACCACTCCAGCCTGCTTTCAGGCTATAACTTAATGCCATACACTGATTTAGATGTAGCACTTGTCAGCCAAGAAAAAGACTATAAGACACAGACATTCGAGGACTTGACCCATACTTTATTGTGAATACGTGATTGAACTCTGAGCTGACAGACAGACAGAGACAGCCACTAGTGTGAGAAAGAGAATTTGTTCTGCCATGTAAGATTTCAAAATATCTTAAACTCAGATCTGTATTTTAAGCTTAAATCACTCTTAGCGGATTTCTCAATAGTATTTGATGAGCTGAGTGATTTTTCTAAACTTATTTTTTTACTGCCTCTTCTTCTGGACTTTGCTAATAAAAATGGCAGCATCTATTTTTGAGGCACCACTTGGGACACTCTTTATTTCAAGGGATTTCTCTCCTCACAGCTCCAGTACTCATATGAATGAGAACAAACTGATAGTGAATGTTGAAGCCACAAACCTTTAATGGATCCTTTTGCTTTAGATTTAAGATAAGTCAAGGCATTTATATGACAGCAATGCAATACTGGGTTTTGGCTTAGGCTGAGCTGCAAAGGCAAGGACTGAAAAAGGGCAAACGATCCATGCAGACTGTCATTTCTCTCCCTGAAACTGTTCTGACTTTCTCCAAGAAGCTGAGCTATCACTGGTCAATGCTGATGTGAGAGACCTGAAAAAAGAGTTTGTATCCTCAAGAAATGTAGGGAACACTTACAAATAGGAAACTTTCTTTGAAGAGAGGGAGTTTCCTTATTGCTATGCCTGATCTACTAGGGAAGGTGTAGCACATCATGTCAGTCAGTTCTGTTCTCCTCCTGATCTGCTGCAGATCATACAGCAGTGGAGAATCACAGCTATTATAAGATAGAACAAGAGTAAATGAGCATGCGACATCTCCCCCACTCCTACGCTGGGAGGTTGTCTCGTGTATCGGGCAGAATCAAGAATATCCAAAGGACTCGTGAAATAGCCGGAAAGTAAAACAAAAGAGCAGAAGAAAAATCCTGTGTCTTGACTTTCAGGGTGCATTAAAATAAAAAGAAAACAATGGTTCTCCAATCCCTACTACTCAAAGATGAATAATCAGTTTTATATTTAGAGATAATGAAGGCATCATATGCAGAGAAGCCTGTCCCTGTATTTATTATATGTAAGTTTTGATTTAAGCTACTTCTGCTTCACAAACGTACTTAATATCAACAAGAGTACTATTTACACTGATTTTTTAATTAAAGGAATGTAGTCATCTTTTATGCTTACAGTTTGCCTGCAAGCAGATTTTTTTTCCCCCTTCAAATTCATTCTGTCAAAATGGTTAGACAAATTGTTTCTGGAAATGTATTTGAATTATGGATGATTTGTGAGTCGTCCATAGCAAGATATTTGCTGTAGCTGAAATTTATGAATATACCTGAACTTGTCTTCTGATCTCCTTGTGTTACCAAAAGATAGAAATCGGTGTTTCAAAAAAGGTGCTTCATCCTCTGAGGATGAGGAAGACTTGAATTCCTTCGGTTGTACCTTTCTATTATCTATGGGAAACACTCTTGCAGACCTGGAGCCTAAAATTTTGATGGCTAAAGATATCTGAGCTATTTTGTGACTGGTCATGTTAATTCAGATACAATTTGTGGTCCTCAGCACGCTGATGTAGTACTTACGAAACGTGCTGCTTCTGTCCCAGCCAAATTTCAACTCTTGTCTAAATTGTTTTCAACTTTAGGGCAAAATTCGCTGTTTGCGAGCGTTTGTATGGAAACATCCTAGGAAGCCTGGGTTGTGGAAAGGAAGGATAACAAATAAAAGAACCTCTGGCCTGGTTTCTGGTTTGGTGCTAGGTTTGTGAATAGTCTTGTGGAATTCAGCAATTCAGAGGAAGTACAACAGCAGTGCTATACTCTGTTGCAGTGGACAACGTGGGTCTTGTGACAAGAAATTAAAAAAGGGAAAAGATAAATTAAAGGAAATGTCAGAAATCAGTCCGCTGCTGGAAACATTAATTGTTACTCAGCAAGCATGATATTTTTCTTGGGGAAAAAAAAAAGAAAAAAGAATCTAAGTTGTAGTGATGGATGAAAGACCACTCAAAATTTTGTGGACTGTTTTCTGTGAAGATAGAGATTAGAACTGGAGAGTGCACAAAGCCTGGTGGTCAACAAGACCTCAGGGGAATGAAATGGGAACAGTTCCTCAGCCTGGGGTGGCAGCCAGGTGTCCCCCACGTCCTCTGGAGCACCCTACCCCTACAAGGCTCCTGCTCCCATGCCAGCGATTTCATCCACAGCAGGAAGGGTGAGGAAGTGGGCTGACGGCTGTGATACCTCAGGACATCTTTACCAGCATCCTTGTTTGTGCAGAGGATGTATCTGAGCCACAATGTAAAGCACAGAAAAAGAGAAAGTGTTTTACATGCTTTTAAACACAGGGACTACTGATACTGTCACTGCCTGGGTTTGCCTACAAACAACGCACCCAGCTGAGTAATTTATTCTCAGTGTATAATCTTTGACGGCTGGAGAGCAGAAAAGCTGTTCGGTACGTTTGGAAATGACTGCAGCTACAAGGTGAGAGAGCAGTATTTAATATCTATTTTGAAACCAATACTGGAGGCACCTGATAAACTGCCAGAAGATGGGGTTTGTAACACACAGAAAGCTAAAATTTGAAGAACTAACAAACACTGAAGCCACTCATAGGGGGAAATAAAATGCTGTGAAGTCTGGACTCAATTTATTTTGTCCTTATAAAATGCAGTTGTCTGAGTCATTTAAATCTCGTGGGTCAACAAGTGAAGACTGAAAATTTCACAAGAGTGGGCATTTTTGAGAGGATCCTTCTCCAAGAGTGTTGCAGAATATGGGTCACCTGTGCTCTGATTCGGTCCACCATGAGAAGGAGCATGAAACATCAAAGGAGTAATGATAATGGCAAACAAGAAATCATACTTTTTAAAGCCTCAGAACTATCTGTGTCTGGTTATGGTTGAAGTTTTTGCTGGTGTTGCCAAGACTCCTTCTCTTATTCACTATCTCACTTTGGAAACAGGGAGACAAAATCATAACATTTATAAAGGGCATCAATACACCGCAGTATTTTGTTACTGATCTCCAAGTTTTTGTGTCTCATCAGTAAAATGCATCAGGGCCTGCAGGAGAAGGACCCCTGTAGATTTTTGACCTCCCTTTATCCCAAGGTGATGTGCCATGGCCAGGTGGGTGCTATGAGGGCTGAGGGTGGCCCAGAATGACCTGGTGCAGCAATGTCATATCCACGGGTGTTCCCAGGAACCATGCAGCCACCTGTGGGTCAGAACTTTGTGGTTTTTACAGTCTTGAGCAGCAGAAAAGAAAGGCACAGAGAGGAAGTTTGATATCAAACTAGAGCTTGAGCTTGACCCTAATCTCTGGAGTGGAAAGGGTCCCCCAGCAATGGGCAGAGGCTACAGAAAACCAAAAGGTGAGGGTAGGTATAAGATTGTAATAGGTGTGGGAACAAACAGAGCTTTTTCTCAGCTTTCTTTTCAATCAGTTGTATTGCACCAAGTAGTAATGAAGGAAAGGGTTTAAGAGCGTAGTTTTATAGCTGATAGGAAAGACCTGGATGTACAGATAGGTGTTTATAAGTCAAAGGCAATAATTTTACTGTAGTGGAAACAAGAAGTGAGACTTTTACTGCTGCACCACAGTCCGGGCTATAGTCAATTGCCTTGGGAAGGATCTTTACGATGTTAATATAGTCTTGGCAGCCTCTGTCCATGTGAAATCAGCTGTACAGCAGTGTGTTGCATCTCCAGCCTGGTTTTGCTGAGATCCAAAAACAGGGGCAGGACTTCTCTGGATGAGATATCATCTAACCCCATAACCAGGGACTATCCTTGTCCAGAAGTACTCACGTTAAACCAGTCCCACCAACCCCTTCACCCACATGTCAGTCCCTGCCATGCTGCCCTTGGTGTCTATGGGAGACTATTCATGAAATTCACCATGCATTCAAGCACTTGTAACATCCTTTATTAATATGAACAGCTGCAAAATTCAGACAGAAGAAGCAAATGAGTGACGGGCAGGAGGAAAAAGGAAATTACGATAGCAAGCAGACAGCTGTGAAGACTAGCAATGTGCCCAGCTGATGGTACTGCAACCAGAATTTTTAAAATGTATAATAAGAGATAAATAAACTGATAAATAAAATTGATCTCAAAAGGCCACATGGGAAAGATGCACAGTCTTGATTACCTAATTACAGAAGGGATATTGCAGAAATGGAAATAGTACAACAAAGTCCCATAATGACTTACAGACTGGGGACTCCAAAATGCTTAGTGAAACTAGCTCTGTGTCCCTCGCAAAGAGAAAAGATTAAGAGGGGACCTGGTGGAACTGCCAAGGGCTCTGGGGGGAACAGCAGGGAGCAGTGCTGCAGTTATTAGAGCTAATGGCAAATATGAGGACGAGGGACACGGCTCCAGTGAGGTCTTGCACTGTACAAATGTAATACATTTTTTTTTTTTCCAGAGGGTATATATTATAAGCTACCAGATGCTGCTCTAGAAGCAACCAATCTGACCAGATTTCAAATAGAGCAAGAAGCATATGGAGAGAGAGGGGGAGAAAAACAGTATATTATGGAGAACAACTGTTAACTGGAGGAAAGGATAGGCCTAGCTGGGCTTCCTGGCCTCCTGCCATCTTAAGATTTTCTTATGTCCCTGTGTAATCTTCTGACTTTTGATTTAGATGTTTCCTAAAAATGTGGCCCAGTGGTTGGTACATACTAGGCATTAGCCCAAGAAAAGAATGAAAAAAAAAAATGCACTGTATCTCATTAAAGAATTTTTAAAGGGAGACTTTGAGGCGCCATTTGCTTCTTGTTACTCATCTTTGCAAATGTCTCTTGTCTTCCCAGGCTCTGCCCTGATGTGCTAGCGTTAGCAGCCTGTGGATTTCTGAGCCGCGCTGAAACCGGGACTCAGAGCAGCCAACCTAAGTCGGTCAAGCAGAGATGGCAGCGTGAAGCAAAGGAGGAAGACAAAAATAAGATCGAGTGAAGTAAATGATACGAGATCTTTGCGTGCACATAAACAGTATCGGGTGAAAAAATGTTGTCTGGTAACGGCTTTTCAGGCTGCTGTTGGGAATAAGGATCACGCCTATATTTGAAATATTTACGGTTCAATTAACAGCATTTGTTTCCATAAAATATTTTAAAAGAGAACAGTATTTATCTTTAATTATTTTTCATTTTCTTCGACAAAAGATTCCAATATAGATATTGCTGTAGGCGCAGAGGGCACTGAACACCAAGAAGTGGATTCCGTAAACAATTTTTCTCAAAGCACTACAAAGTTTAAATATTAATTTGTCCATAATTGGCAGAGAAGCAATTAAAAATGCTACAAAGCTGACTTTCTCTCTCCTTTACTTTCTCCTCCCTTTTCATTTAACCACAGTATAGAAAGTAGATGTAAAACAATAGGACCCTGAGCTGTACGGCATTCTAAGCCTAGCTTGCCTTAAAGCTACAATATGGATTTAATTTATATGCAAATGTTAGCAATAAAAAGCCAGACACTGTAGAAATTATAGTATTTTTCATAGATGCTTCTGCACCGGCACACAAGCCAGCAGTGATTTCAAACAAGGAGCTAATTATTACTGGTCACTAAGCTACCTTTTTCTTTTAATATCTCTCTTTCTTTCTTCAACTCCCCCCCTGTTTTTTTAACAATGAGTAAATTATTTTCTTGAGCGAAGAGGGGGGGAGGTTAAGAGAGAGAGAGAGAGAGAAAGAAACTCGAATATTGGGGGTGAGTGAATGAAAACAGCCAGAAATATCTCCTGTGAGATTCAACATCAGGATAATTTCACAGTCTCGCTTTTTGACTGCTGTGTCCTGAAGCTGACCAGCACCATGCAAGGCTGATCAAAGGCCATCGGAAACATCAAGTAAGCCTAAATGGGGCTAAAGTATGCTAATAGAGAAGCTAAATGTACTTTAATCCTGTTATAATACAAGGTAACTTAGAGGCAGTGAAGGGCCTTGTTGCTTTTCCCTACTGGGTCCAGGACCCCTGCAAATCTTGAATAGAAGTTGCTTCCTATTCTTCGCCGGCCGGGGTATGGCTTTCTCAGATGCACACACAGTCCCCTCCTCCTCCGTTTACTAAGTGTCAACAGTCGGCTGAGCAAGACTTCTCCGCTCCTTAGATCAGCACCCTGTGACCTTCCACATTTAAGCACAGACCATTAAGCTAAGCTTTCCAGCTGTTGCCTGAATTATGAGGGATTTTTTTTTTTTTTTCAGAGGAGGGCAGAGCTTAGAGGAACACTAGGCAACAGTTTTATATTATGGACCCACTGCCACCCAACTTGCTATGCAGAGCAATGTGCTTTCCGCAGGGCTGCGGCAGACGGGCGACGTTTGCTGAAAACAGGGGCTTGCTTTGAAGTGATTCAGGCTCTGGGTTGTCCAGCTTTGGCATCATTGTGCTCGCTCGGGGAAACGTAATCTAATTTTAGGAAGAGGAGGAAACAAAGTAAACGTGGCTGAACTGCACTGCACTGTACACACCGTCTGGGACGGCGTCTCCAGGAGTACCCGTGCTCCCCGGGCAACTTTCTTCTTCATTTTCCTTCTTCTTTTTTAGACATAGATTTTGGTGCATCCTACCCAGGAGAGGAAAAAAAAGGGTGGTAGTTCTGCCTGTGAAATGATATGCTTTGGTGGATGCCCCAAACTAACTACTGCTTGCAAACCCTAGATGAAAAAAGAAGACTGATGTAATTTTAAAGCCAGCCAACTGCCTTAGTGACTGTATCAGAAGATTAAAAACAAAGGTTTCATTGAAGCACTACCTCCCACTGTGCAGCTGAAAGTCTCATGGCTGAGGCAAATGGTCCTAAATATCTTTCTGTTAAGTACAAATTACATACTGGATATATTAAGTTGTAATGGTGCATTTTTCAAGAGTCACTTTTCTTGCGTGAGAGCACCAGTAAAGACTCAGAAAATGCTGACTGTATGGCACATGGAAACAAAAAGGAATCTGCCTTTTACAAAAAAACGTTTTGTTTGTATCAAATCCTCTTTTTCCTCCATCTCTCCCCATCTCCCAACTAAGCCTGGAGTTTCAAATGCCAGAACGAGTATGTACAGTAAGTCCTTTTGAAATCCATGGCAGAGAAATAGTATCTTGGCCTAGCAAACTATTATCTGCACTTACATTCCTAAGCCTTACCCCTCTGTGTTAGTGCTGATAGGAGTCCTTCAGAGCAGCTGAAACGTAACTGAGTAAAGACGCTCCAGAAAACATCTTTTTAATGTAGAATTATCTTTCATTTACATAGGCACCATCCCTTAACTCGGCACATGTGCTATAATGCTCCATGCAATAGCAACATTCATATCAAACTTAATGATTAGCATTCATTCTGCTCCCAAATCATCAGTAAAATGCTAAGTTAATACGCAACGTGCAAAGGAGTCTGCCAGTGTGCATAAACTTGTGTTACTGTGTGGGACGTAGGTAAATCAGGACTGTGGGAGCAGAGGAAGAGAGCAGTGCCCCTCTTGGGGAAGGGGCAGTGGCACCAGGGCTGTCCCTGCCACCGGCTCTGGTCCCAGCCGGCCTCGGAATGTCGTGTGTCACACATGCAGCGCCACTCGTGCGAACATGCACGTGCACAGACACACACACGCTGGTACAGCAGATAAAAAGTAGGACCAAGCAGACAAATACCAAATACAAAACTATGTGTAACATCCTCTCTTTGCATTATCAGTGAAGGCCCACTTGTGGGTGATTCCTCCATAGAAATCATTTGCAACTACTAAATCAGACAGAAGCAGCGTAGATGGGAACTGTGGATAAAAGTTAAACTATCAGAGTGGTGCACTTTTGCCAGATACCTTGTACAAGTGGTTTATTCCAGCAAATACATTGTGTAGGATTTGAGAGAATATAGTTGGGCAGTATAGAGTTAATACTAGCAAAATGTTTTTGGCAGGAACAGGCTTAGCTTCTGCTGAAATATTTGAATTTTAATCTGCTCCTATTTGCCACTGCTGGGAATAAAGTCCTCATTTTAAGGTGTTTATCTACCTATCTATTCACCATCCAACAGTTATATTGTTTGTCTGTCCTTCCCTTACAAGATTAACTGAATTGCGGTTGTGTTTTATTTACCAACAAATTTTGAACTGAAAAGCATTTGCGAGACTCCCTTCAGTTCAGCTGTAATTTTCTGGATTTGTTTTTAATTAACAGAGGTCCTTCCCAACACATATGAAGCTTGACGGAAACATTTTTGTTCTTACAAACACCCATATAGTGTTTTTGCTGCACAATATCTTTCCAAGTCTATTTCTCCGGAACTCTTTTAAAAATAAAAACAAAAACTTAAACAAATTAAATGATCAATTGAAAGTGGGCAGTTTCAGTCCATAAAAGCTCCAGTGATAGCCTTTGAAATTGTTAGGAGGTTACTAGTTCAGAAATACTGCACGAAAAGACTTAAGATTCCCCCCCTAAATTTCATTCTAAATGTAGGTGTTAATTTTTTTTTCAGGTGTCATAATTTACAAGATAATGGCCATTTGAGGTCATATGTGACTGCTCAAATACATTTCTACTTAAGTTCAAAAACTTTCATTTATTATTTTGATTTATTTAACTTCTAGAATATCAGAATCTCTATTGCCACCACAAGAAAACTCTATAGTGTGAATACAAAGGAGCCACAAAACCCAGACCAACATGAGCTATATGTTAACATCAATGGTGAATTGACGTGCACAGTTTGTTTTGCTCTTTTGCATTTTTTGTAATTCTTTGCATCATCTGTTTTTATCATCAAAATGTCTGTTTCTTCACCAAGCATTTATAATTTTGTGAAGACAGATGATTATTGTTTTGTGTAGTTATTTCCCAACCTGGCAGCTAATGTCTCTTTCCCATATAGAGAATTATCAGAGGCTCTGGCAGGGGCAAAAGCCACTGGAAATGCAGTTCTGTGGCAGCAGGAGAGGTTATGAACACGACTGAGTGACTGGAATTGTTAGAGCACGTAGCAAAGCTAGGAACATGACTCAGTCATTAGTTACCTGTTAAATTATCTTCACTTTATTAACAGAAATGGGGCAGGTGCACTGCCCACGCAGTCTAATCTATAGGTAACACATACACCAAGCAGACTCCGTGTGGAAGATACAGTACTTAATGACTGCTAAGTTTTCCCCACACTAAATGTTTTCATCTTGAAAATTTATTAAAAATATGAAGAAGAGTTGAGATGAGGTTGTGGCAAAAATCCCGTTTGTGTTGTGACTTAGAGTATACAACACCGAGTTTTGATTCCAAGTCTTTTGTCCCACCAAATTTCCCAGACTAGCTTTGAGCTTATTTGGCCTTCCTGTCTCCAAGAAGATGAGGCTGAAAGGTTGGCAATGCCTCCTCCTGCTCTAGTACCCAGATTTGAACAGACTCAATGTTGCTGCAGAAATGCAGGTCTGCATGCTGTGCTGCATGGGATTTTGGAAGCTTTATTAAGACGTCCCTCTTCTGAAATGAAAAAAAAAATGGAGAAGAAAACCACTTGGTAATGCTAGGTGAATTTTCTTACCTGTGCTATGAGCTGGGAGCTGAGCTGCAATGTTTACGATTTAGATGTGCGGCAAACTCTGGGCAGAAGCCACAGCTGACTGTTTTTCTGAATCGTGCTTGGCCCCAAGTCCGAGATGAAGAAAGAGTCAATATATATTTGCCTGTGGAGTAGCTAATTAGAACAATTAATCTGAGAACCAGAACAAGCTGTGAGACCACGAGCTGATTCAGGCACGCCCTCTACTAACTCAAATTTTGATCAATGTTTAAAACACCATGGGAAGGACTGGGTTGACGAGGCCCAGTGGCTGAGATTCAGGTTCACCATCCGTGCCCCTGTTGCTGTGACAGGCGGTGAGACCTCGGGCAAGGCGTTTTCCTCTTGTCTCTGAAACAGGCCAGTGATATTCACTGCCTTGTTGAGCTTTGTGGATACAAGCAGCATGTTGTGAATGAAATGTTAAGTACATCTCAAAGCCAGCCAAGACAAGAACTGCATTTTTCTTCCTAATATCTATTAGCTCAGAGCAACGGAAGAATCCCACTTGCCACCAGCTCCCTCTTCTTGTTTGAAGATGTGGAGCTAGCCAGATCATATCCATCAGATATTTGCTTTCAGGGTCGCATGAAAGTAGAGTGAAAGAAAGATCTTTTGTGGTGATGACATGCTTGGAAATATACTTGTCCAAAGCAAACAGCTCTTGCTCTTTCTCCAGCTAATTCACTGAAAAGATACTATTTTAGTCAAGAAAATGGTATCAATTCTCCTCCTTTTAGGCAGGATGGTGGCAGGTTTCCCATGTAGATTTGTGGAAGGTATAATTTTGACAGGAGCATCTGGCTCCTTTGTGAGCTTCACAAGGAATTGTGTGGCAGTGGCTTTAGGTCGGCCTCTGGTTGAGCCATGTGGGCAGCCCTTTGACATGTCTGTGCTGCTTTTCCTGCTCCACTCGGTTTTGTTTTGACTCCCTTTTGAGCTTCCTAAATATGCAGCCTTGCTCTGCAGATTCCCTGGGACAGTTTCATTCACGGGTCCTGACAAGGACTGAGGTTTTGCCAGGGCTTGTGGATCCATTCTTACAGCGGTGCTGCGTGTTACATTAGCCGACAGCTGCTTTTGGCAAGGTTTTTTCTTTTTTTTTTCCAGAAATCCTCTTACAGAAGGGAGCAGAGCGATTTCTGGGTAGTGGAGCTTTCAATTCTCAAAACAAACCATGCCAGGTTGTTTAAGAATTTAAAAGCACTTGTGAGCTTTCCTAGTACAATAATATGTAATGTGGACCTTCTGCCCTCTTTAAGCCGCTGATGCCTGGCTTTTATGTTCTAGGTGTATTTACAGTAAAAAAAATCCCTGAATTTCTTTTCTTACTTCCCTGTGTACGGTGTGACCTGAAAATGTGTTTTTAGCCTTATTTACATGAATGCAAACACAGCAGATGTTTTGTCATCAAGAATGTGCCAGCTTGTTGCATTTGGCATAGGAAAGTGGTACAAAGGTGCAGGATACTTTTGCTTCTGCTCCTCAGATCCTCTGGGCGGTTTGGGCACCATGCTCCAGACATGTGCTGTTGTGGCTGCCTCTGTGAGTGACCAGGAAGTGACCACCAGCTGTGCTGCTGCTGGGTTTGTCCAGCCATGGATGGTGTGAGCAAGGAGACGGGCAGGTAGGGAAGGAGCAGCTGGGAAGTCACGGACTGCCAAGCTCTGTTCTCTCTTTGCACATCCTTAGGCTGTATGAAGAAACTCATCTGTGCTGGATGCACTGATGGCACGACAAAGAGGGTCCCTGCCTCCTCCTGGTGAACCATTCCCTGCGGCCAGCAGGAGGGGATGCCTCTGTAGTTCCATCCCTTGCCACGCAGGGCTGGGTGGGGTGTGAGCCCAGGGGATGGCTGTGCTGTGAACAGCTCATCACGGAGATGTGTGCTGTGCCACACAGACTGAAATCACCGAAAATGTGTTCAGGAGAGATCTCTTGGCTAAGAGCATACCGTGAGCAAGGAGGATGGAGTAATTTGTAACTGGATGTTTGGACAAATTTGATGGCACTGGGAACAGTTCGCAAATCAGGAAGCTGAGCTGTTTTAGAACAAAGTAGTTCATGTTTATTCAAATTAGGAAAAAGCTTGGCTAAATCAGTGTTTAAAAAGGAGCCCATGGCTGAAGCATATTTAAAGAGATTGTCTGGAGTCCATGGCATTACTGCAGAGAGTGTGCTGGCTTTCCTTGGCATGAAAAGACACAGAGACACAATACAAATGCAGAAAAAGAGGGGGTGTGTGTGTGATAAGATGGAGGGAGGAGCCTGTGTGTCTAGAAAAATTACAAAGGTATCAGAAACATCAAAAACGTTGCAGTGCTATTGAGAAATCCAAAATAATACACTGGGGAAAGTGCCAGCCCAGGTACAGTATATCTGATCTTGCAATGCAAGTGGAAAGGAAGAACAAAGCAACTGGTTCATTTGCAGCAAACAAGTTGAAGGAAGAGATATTACCAGAGCCTTTCCATGTGCTGACAGATTCTCCAAAGTGTTTTATCAATTAAGCATCTCTAAAGCCATCACAGCTGTTTCTCTACAGAGCAGAACCACTGCTGGTGCATGACACATGCAGCAGAGTGTGCCAGCATGACCACCAATGGAAATGCTATCAGGCAAATGGAGCTGCTCCTGCACTCCTTGGTTCCCTCCTACCAGCAGAGAGTTTGATTTCACATTGCTTTTGCTTTCTAAATTGATCTAACTAATGTAATCAGACAGAAACATCCTGTTCCAATGTCACTAATGCCTTCCAAACTAGATGGCCTAATTAAGGTCACTAATTTCATTGTCTAAGACAATTTCTTGAGAGATATTTAAGTGGGTACTAGAATAGGTCATATCATTACATAAAATTAGCAGAGAAAGGTGTAAGAAAACACCCATGTCAACTGGAAAAAAAGACTTTGGGTCTTCAAAATTTACAGACAACAAAAACATAATTAAAAATGATGAAGGTTGAAGTGAGAACAGAGAAAGCTTATTCCCAGAACTGAAACTTTTGCCAGACTCAGAATCTGTGGGCAATTCAAAGATTTGCACAAAGTCAACAGTGCAGGGCCAAGAGAATAAATGTGATGATGCTCATTTTTTTACTATTTTGGAGCCTATGTCTGGTTGGTGGAAGATAAAGCAGATCAAAGAAATACTCCTGGTCTATATTAATGGTACCACAATGGAGGAGGTGTGCAGTCACTCCCTGAGCCTATTCACTTGCCCCAAGATGTGCTTTGCAAAAGGAAGATGAAACCTGTGGTGGGATCTCTGAGATTGCAGTTAAACCACTGTAAAGCTCAATGGCCAGAGGGAAAGTAAAAGTCTGATGAATGCTTCACATCTGCTGCTGAATTATTTTGGTTAGAATCAGCTGGGAATATCATCCTCACCTTGGCAAAAGCAGGAGCCATCTCAAACACGAAGCTCATTTATTTTGAAGCAACATCTATTTTGATAAAAACAACGTATATTAGGGTTTGGACAACATCAGCTTGAGACAGGGAGACTGAAAAAATGCAAAAACTTCTAGATCATTTCACAACCACAGCTTCATCTTTGCCCCACATGCAAGACCAGGTATCAAACCAAACTAACCCTCAGTGCACAGCTATGACTCCTTTCATGCCCACATTCACCATCATGGTGAGATTTATGGGTGCAAATAAACAGTAGAACAGCCAGTGAAATGCCTGCTAGTGAAAGTGGGTGTGGAGGTGACCCAAGCCACAGAGGGCTTTTGGCCACCAGGAGGATTTCATAGTATCATTGGCCACACTTGCAGTTTGCTTGCAGTTTATAGCTACCAAAGTAGCTATATTTCAATCCCTTAATTTGTCCAAGTTAGTCATGCAAAACCATAAATTGAATCTCTGGACATTTGCAGTGAAATCTGTCCTCTCTCTGAACTCAAAAAGCAATTTTCTGACATATCATATTACAGCCAGCTTTGAGATAGGTACCTGGTTAGTATAGAATATTGAATATCCAGCACATCCTGAATGTATGTTAATGGTAAACTGGATAATTTAATTTCCTTCCGTAGGTGTGTAACTCTGGCCATCTTGATAAAGTTTTCACACTGGTGCAGAAGTTAGAAACCCAGTACAGACAACAGTGCCGAGGTAATACCAGTTATATTTTCTCAAAATACGTCTGATTTGGAGTGGTAGGAATGGCTTCCAGGAGGAATGAGCTATATATTGCATGGTCCTAATTTTGCTAAGAAAGTTAATGCCAGAGTTGTGTGAATAGGGAGGCGTTTTTGCAAGAATAGGGTATTGTAAACAACTCCGTGATTTACATTTTAACTCAAGGTGTAGCTATTACTTGGGAGTAATGCTCATGAATGAGTCTTTGTGCAGTTATTGTATGAAATTTTGTATTCCTTGCATGAAGCTCTCTAATTCATCATTTTTTGCTCTAGTAATTTCATGTCACCTACAGCAAAAAAGTATTACCAGAACCATCACTTCCATCTATAAAACACAGGACAAGAGTTCTCTCTTTACTGCCAAAAGGATATACAAAGTATATAGCAAGTGTTGTGAACAGATCAGAGAAAAGGCCAACCATCCCTCCTGACCCCAAATGTCTCAGATTTTGTGATTATCTGGACCTTACACATTTCAATATAACTTTTTAAAAAGTGACTGCAGTCTTAAGTATTAATTTCTTTCACCCTAAAATATGAGCTTATTTTTGTCTTACAAAACTGCCAAAGATGCTTTGAAGCATTCATGTAGTAACCATGACTGACCCTTTTCTTCAATTATGTCATAAGAAAAACTTCCGAGAGCACTTAAAAATGTCTTCAGACTTTTTAGATGCTCTTTGTGCCTACAAGACCCAGCCAGGAATAGTCTCACAGTCTCAGTGTGTGTCAGTAGCTTTATTTTGCATTAAGATTTTTCACCAGTCAATCAGTCTGGTAAGCGAAAATATGCTGGTTTGCATGCGTGAACAGAGACATGATTTTTAGCAAATCTGAGACCACTCTTGCCGATAGCCCCATTAAATTGTTTTTATCAGTCTGGTTGACTGGAACGTTCGAGTATTTACAATAGACTCAAGAGTATTAGGCTGAAAGTCTGTCTAATGTACTACCCAATTAGACATGGCTAGGCAGTTGTGTAGCAGTTTTCAGCTGCTTACTCCAGAATAAAAACCTAAAGTGTGATGAAAAAACTCTTAAAAATACATATTTCGATTGAGAATCTTCGGGACTTTCACCTCCCTTTTGCTTCCTGAGGGTGTTCTGAGAAAACAGAGAGCCAAGCTGTAAGTCATGTGGAGCACTGTGCTCATCTTAAATCTTCTTTCTTTGGAGGCTGAGCTGCTTTTGGTAACCTAGTACTTACTGAGGAATGAAAGCATGTAGCTGGGCTATTCCTGTGGCTTTTTGCTATGCTGCAGTGGTGGCTTGTTCATGGCTCATCCATCCCCTTGGTGTTGAATGCACACATCTGGTCCCACACACTGTGTTTGTCATTTATCCCTCCGTAACAGGATGTTTCCCAGAAGCAACTGAGGAAAAAGTTAAGCTGGAATGGGGGAAATAGTTAAACATGTGCATGAATTTGTTAGGGGGAAAACCCTTAACAACATTTAAACTGGAAAAGATACAGGGTGGTTAAATGAACATTTCAAGTGATTGAAACTGGAGGAACAAAGGAGCAACCAGGTGTACAGTTTGGTCAAATGATGTAAGAAAAGCCTGAATGGGGTTTGACCTCAGGAATTTGTTGGGTGTACCCTTACAACTTGT
Organism: Cnemophilus loriae; assembly: GCA_013397755.1. Taxonomy (NCBI): domain Eukaryota; kingdom Metazoa; phylum Chordata; class Aves; order Passeriformes; family Corvidae; genus Cnemophilus; species Cnemophilus loriae. The sequence goes on along the minus strand of VZTF01009642.1, from coordinate 3,646,748 downwards.
TTACACAAGACAGTTGGAAATTAAGAACATATCTAACTAAAAAGCCAAAGAGTTATTTGGGATTCACTCCATATATATGCATATATATATATATATATATATATGTCTGTGTAGATATACACAGACACACACACACATATTTTTATGATTCCCTTCTGGAATGACAAATCTCTTTTTCTCTTCAGTCTAGGGTATAACCTGGGGGAAAAGCCCCTTCATTTCAGGCCAGGACTAACAGCATGCTATTGTCCCAAGACATCTCCATTTGCACCCTCAGGTACTCAGAGGTAAATCTGTTCTGCAGCTGGGGCCGTGATGTCGCACTGGAAGTGTCACAGCTACATGTGGTTTCCATTACCTCACCTAAGGTACTGCTGCAATTAGGAGTGTAAATTAGCATAGCTTTTAATCGCCTCTTCCATCTTTCTTTAGAGCTACATTCACTTTTGCTTCCATCCAAGCTTAATCTTTGAGCTCTGACTTGCACTCAGGTAGGAAATGTCAGCTGTCAGCTCAGTTTACAGCCTTGGATGAGGGTTTGGAAGCAAGGGACTTCCCAGGAGACTACATGGCCTTGCTGTAACAATATTAAACCTCTCGGTCAAGTGAATACACTGGACACTTAATTTATTGGTAGTTTGAGGAGAGAGAAGGAAGGATCATGTCTACTTTTGATTATGACCAGGCCATGGGCCACTTGCCCAGAACTTGGCAGGAGGAGCCCAGCTTCTGATCAGTTTGACTCTTGCAGCCATTTCTCACAGTGATTAGACTAAGCCCAGACTGGCGAGGAAACAGAGAGCTTTTAGGAGGGGCTGCACTTGTTCAGGGAGCAGGGGCTGTGCAGGAGGTGGGCAGGCAAGCCTTGGGCAGCTTTTCACACAGAGAAGCATCACACCACTCAATTTCATCTTGCATCAGCTTGCAATTAGCTTGTGTGTAAAATTTCAGTCATGCATCCTGCTTAGCTTGAGATCTGACAAGACTGGACTCTTTCTTTGCTTAGTTCTTCTTGCAGAGACTGCTCATGAAACGCTGGAGCTGGAGCTCCTGCAGCACAAGGATGGGAGCTTTTCCCTATATTCTGTGGAGTTAGGAATTTTCTCTGCCTGGCGCTTGGGTGTTGGTGCTTGCTAACAGCCAGGGCACGGTGCTACCACTGAGCCTCCCCATTGATGTGGTGGGTGGGAGGAGGTGCGTGGGAGGTGCCTGGTGTTTCTGTGCTGCAGGTGATGCTTTAGTCTGGGCGCTGTTTGCCGCCTGTTTGTTTTCTGGTTTGTTCTTTTGTTTACATCAAGTCTTCATGAAAGGGCGAAGTGCTCTCATGTAGAGCAAGCAAAAGAAACGTAAACATACACACACACACGAGTTGGAAGAAATATGGGCATGTACTTAGGCCTGAAGCCATCAGGGGTTTGCTCCACTGGTTTGCTCTGCTGGGGGAAAAGGCATCTCCAGAGAGAGAAGACCTCCCCAGCCCCATCACAGTCCTCAGCCCCATGGCTTCCTCTCCTTCTGCACACTCCATCATGCCAGCAGGCAGCTGCTGGAGCACACACCAGGCTCTCCAAATCCATTCAGATGCTGACCATGGAGTCTGAATCCCACAGACCTCATCTGAATCCAGCACTGCAGCTTTCTCCGTTGTTTTTGCCATCGTTTTAGCAAGAGACAAAGCCAAGTGATCCTCTAGGTGATACCACCCCATATGTGCTGTTCACTGAGATGGTTGCTAGCCAGAATATGGTATAAATTGATTTAGAAATGCTTTGTGTAAATACAAGTAATTTTTCTTTCAGTTGTGCTGGTACTGAGGGTGTTTGTGTTACAGAGGTGTTGGAAGACTCTGTCCTGAAGGACATGTGCATCTGTAGAAACTGAACTTCGGACTCTGCAGTTTACAGAATGAAATTTTTCTCTCTGTTTATTGATGCAAATACCTGCAACAGCCATGCTGAGCTCATCCAGTGTGGGGCTAGGAACAGCCCCATGGAACTCCTCTGTCTGGTCATAACAGAGCTAGCAGATTTTTGCTAACTTGCAGGAGTTAAAAACGTAGAGGAAAAAGAAAACAATATCCCCAAATAGCAAGTTGTATAGTAATAATAATGAATAACTTTAGGGAAATGGTGATCTGTTCATGGAAGAGCCATGAGAAGAAAAACAAGCTAAGTTAGTCAGATGATTTATTCATTGTGAATGATTCACTGCATTACTGGCTGCTTCCTCCACGGGCCATAGGAGCTCATATATAAACTGATAGAGGAAGGGTGGGATCGATACAGAGCAACCTCTCCCTCCTCTCCAGGGAAAATAGGTCACCTATCCCTGCTATGCTGCTCTCTGGGCACAGGGCACATCTCAATAGACTGAGCACTCATTTTCAGCTAATGAAGTTAGTTAGTTTTTCAGGGCAAAATTTTCCCGAGGAGTGATTCTTTTTTTCCATCAGCTCTCAAGCCCGCGCTCGCAGTTTGGCCGGCTCCCTTCCCCCGTCCTGACAGCTCTCATTGTTCCCAGATGATGGCTGTTTGCTGGCCTGTGCAAAAAAAAAA